>CM060077.1:36325178-36390178 GCA_030533445.1 Cyprinodon diabolis
GTGTGTTTAAATCTCACTTTTTATGTATCAGGGTAAGGCTTGACATCTGGATCTCCTTTCAGCCATGATTAGTAAAAACTGACAGATCAATTCTACTTTCTATTCTTTGTTCACAGCTTCACCAAAGGTAAATTTCCTTTTATTCTACTTTAATCCAGTAAAGAAGGTTTTATAAATTTAGAATTGAGTTGGATTAAAATTGGATATGGTGTAAAAAACAGAATTGGCAACTAATATTTGATGTTTCTATGTTTTTGTATAATGAAGTAAAATAAAGGGCTTTAAGAAGCTAAAACACAACAAGCAGTCATGCAAGTATTACAGTAATATAAAGTTAATTGTTTTTTAAATTCTTTACAGGGGTAAAATATTACTACTCACTAGTATGGAAGTCAGTGATGAGATTTTGCTCATATGACACATCAGTTTCATTTATTAGAGGCACAGAGAGGAGTGGGATAAATGAGAGATGAAAAGAGAAGCAAAGCATAAAGGAAATGGGAAGAGAAATGGGAAGAAATGGGAGAAATGGGAAGATTTTATATATATATATATATATATATATATATATATATATATATATATATATATATATATATATATATATATATATATATAATATAAAACTGTAACTGGAGCGTGTAACAAAAGTAATTTCCCTCTCGGATTATTAAAGTATTTCTGATTCTGATTCTGATGTGAAGACAGAGAAAGCACAAAGTAGGAAAAAACAATCTTATTTCAATTATTTTCTTATTAACAGATTCCACAGTTATATTATTCACTAACAGCAAAAAAAAAAATCTAGATGTCCTGTATGATAAATGGCATCCAAGTTTTTTTTTCCTCCTTTAGATATAAAAGGTCAAGTAGAAGCCAGGAGCTGAAATGTTATGCACATCTTTAACCGAATATCAGCCCGTGTAAAAGCAGTCGGTTTACAACGAAAAAAATAATACAACCTCTTTGGGAATTTATTAACTATATTTAGTTACTTTAACACAAAATTTTTTATGTCCTACCCTGCTAACATGAAATAATTCTGCTAAAGTAACTAAATATGATTTAGTAAATGCAAAAGAAAAGTCATCAATAAAAAGAAAGAAAGCGAAGTGCAGACAAGACAGATCAAACTGGCTAAAATGGCGCAGTTTGACCATAGGAGCTGAACCTAAGGATTGTTCAGTCAGATTTACTCCTCCATCGTGATAAAGACTGATTCCCTTTGTTTTTTAACTAACAAAGGATGGATTAAAAACTTTTAGAATGTAGTACAGACCAGATCAATTATTATTATTATGATTTGATAGTAAACAACTAAATTAAGGTTTATCTTTTTCCTTATTAAAGGAAAATTAAATAAGGGACATAAGAACCTGAGCCTGTAACACCTGTATCTGTGCCTCTGGTGAACATCAGCTGAAACTGCAGGAATTAGAAATTTATTCCAGCTCTAGTTTATAAAGAAGCAGGTCTGTTCTAAAGCTCTTTGAATTTAGCCTCAGATTTGAAAACAAACAGCACAATGCCGATCATTTCAAAGTCAAGCCAAAATAAACAGGCCTGTAAATCCTCTCCAATAAACAGAAAATAAACAAAAACACCCTAAAACCAAAACAAACCATAGATTTTATGTTCAGAATATGTGTTAAACCCTTGAATATGCAGGAGGTCATTTTTATTTTCTAAAAGATTACTGGTTCTGATTTGCCTGTTTTCACTTACCATTTATAATAACCCTTTGAACCATGCATTTTCAATGGTAAAGAGACGATTTTTTAAAAATGATTAACAGAGTTTTATGTTGTTTGATTTATTATTTTTATTTTATTTAACCTTTATCTAACCAGGAAAAAATCCCAATGAGTTTAAAAACCTCTTTTTCAAGTTACATAATAAATAGAGATACATTAAAGTAAATGACAGGTACATAAAAAAACATCAAGTTAAACAACTACAGATAATTGAGGCTGCTTCAAATTCTTTCACTTTCAATTTAAAAGAATTTAAGGATAAAAACTCAGTCAACTTGCAGTTTTTAAAAAAATTCAATGCACAAGGAGCTGCGTAGCTAAAGGCTTTCCTCCCTAGTTCTCTTCGGGCAAAAGGAACAGTGAGCAACAGCTGATGGTTGGATCTCAGGGCAGGATAAGCTTTTCTGTGTAAGTAAGGCACAAATGTTAAAGGTATTAATGTTTGATACATTTAATTGCATTTATAAAAGGTAGATCACAGCAATCCTCACTAGTATAGGTTAGGTAAGGGTAAGTCCAACATGACAGGAAGAGTTAAATGAAATATAAAGGCTAGGTTCAGGTCTTAAATCTACTGATGTTAGGATTAGGGATAATCTAACAGGACAATATGATCTAAATAGCTTTTATAGATGGTTTAGATGAAGTTCATAAATAATTATCTAACATTAATAAACTGTTAATCAGTGATAATTGGTCTTGTTACCCTTTATAAATGGTTTTAAAGTGTTACCCCGTTTTCTTGCTTGTGTCTGAACCTTTTATCGCAGCCATTTTAATAATTAAAAAATAAGATGCCTGGATTGTTAAAGTAACATCTTCTGTCCTTCAGCTCTACATGAGGGTTTACCCAAAATCCTTCATATCTTCGCGTTTTGATAACAATGTGAGGCTTTACCTACTTTTGTTTTTAGATTCTCATTTAATCACGGAGTTCAAATAAATTTCAAAGATTAGTGTTTAAATCCGGTGGTGGATGGCACTGCCTCTGCTTCCTGGCAGAAACAAAGTAATTAGTTCGGTTCTGACTCTGCATTTTCTGGTTGGGTGAATTCTTCTTTAAATTAATGTTGATAATAATACAATTGTTTGTCTGCTTTTGGATCTGTGATGGACAGGAGACAAGGTCCTGGTGCTGTACGTTCAGCATCTTTGGCTTTCCTGCAGAAACTTTATGAGAAAATATAAAATAAAGACAATGATAAGGGGTTAATGTGGGACATCATGGTGTGGTAAGAGCTGAGAGGAGGGGTCATGTTTATTTTCTCTCCAATCTTTTCTTCAATAATCGGCTTATTCTATATATACCAGGTATATGATGTACATGAAAAAATGCAAATGTTTTTCTCTCTGTCTGTTGTAGGTCGATTAGGATTGGCAAAGGAGAGGAATATTTATTTGGGGGGAATTTTATTTCTGGTGCCAGATTTAGAAATAACATAAAATAAGATTACTGTGGGTCCATCCAAATTCATAAAATCAGTAAGGTTCCTGTAGCCAAAGCAGAAGTATGTTAAGCAGTTGGTGTGATGCAGTCTGAATAGTGCTGGCAATAAGGGAAGGGTGAAGAAGAGGAGCCTGGGGTCCGTTTCATAAAGAAGTTTTACAGAAAAGTGGTCTAAACATGAAAACAGGGAAACTCTGACTTTTCCGGTTCACAAAGAGAGTTTCTTCAACCTCGGTTTCAGTCATCATAGTAACATTCTCCCCAGAGCTAACCTGGGCGTAGCAGGTTTCTTCAGTAAACTCAGAGTGTCGGCTGTCTCCGCTCTCCTTACAGCCAATCACCTGGTTTTACTTCCTGCTTTTGTCAGATTTTGTCGTAGTTTTGTGCATAAAAATATATATCATTCACTAGGTCCATTAGAGAAATTAGTGTCATAATAAACTTTAAAGATCTGACCCACATGCATAAAACCACTCAGAGACCAATGGAAAAGTTTAACAGGTTTATTGTAGGTTAGCAAATACTGATGGAGATTGAAACTCTGTGGAGCAACAATGCTGGAACTCAGCGGACTGGTGAACTGGAACCGGAAACTCACCGTCCCAGAACTGATCACTGTGATCAGTTCTGGGACGGTGAGAAAATAGACTGAGGCTTGAATATTGCTGGAGAGGCACTCATTTTTTGGTGGCTCTTGGTTTATCCTTGGATCCAGTTTGTGGGGGTTTAATCCAGAGAAGAGGGAACTCGTTGGAGAGTGGACAGGCAGACATAACTTGGACCCAGAGGAGTAAAGGAGCGTCATGTAGATCATGTAGAGGTTTTCCCTTTGCTCAGTCAGACTCTGTAAAACCTTCCAGGGGTAGAAGGTCCAGGCTTATCCAGTAACACAAGAAGTCTTCCTTCTGAAGAACAGAGACAAAAACAAGTTTAGACTCAGAGAAACAATGCCAAGTTTAGACTCTGCTAATCTCAGTTTGGCTAGAGTACCCAATACTGGCGAAACACTCTGGCGTTGAGGTGGTGACAGCCCGCTGCTCAAGTACTCCTCTGGTAATGACCCAACGAGCCGCTGTTGTGTGGGGAGGCCCAACGAGGACAGGGCGCCGCCTGGTGGTGGAGAGAAGAAAAACAAACAAAAAACAACCCACACAAACTGGAATCCTAACAATTAGGTTTTAAAAACAAACATTGCATGTCTGTTTGACGAGGATCTTATTAAAGAATGATCAACACTGTTTTACTGTGAGTTAAATATGTATAGGGAGAGGATTCTACACCTCAGTTGACAGGACATGGGATTATTGTTTTGGTTTGTTTTTTATGAGTGAGAAGCGGATCATTTTATTTTTAATTAGTTATATTTACAGTACATGAAGAACTACTGAAATTATTTTCAGTTTAATTGTAATCAGATTCATTAATTCCATGGGCGAAAAGGAATTACTTGATGATAACAACCTACTGAGCCTACTGGCACAATCTGAGGCCATTCTACACTCACCGGCCACTTTATTAGGTACCCCATGCTAGTAACGGGTTGGACCCCCTTTTGCCTTCAGAACTGCTTCAATTCTTCGGGGCATAGATTCAACAAGGTGCTGGAATCATTCCTCAAGGAGTTTGGTCCATATTGACATGATGGCATCACACAGTTGCCGCAGATTTGTCGGCTGCACATCCATGATGCAAATCTCCCGTTCCACCACATCCCAAAGATGCTCTATTGGATTGAGATCTGGTGACTGTGGAGGCCATTTGAGTACAGTGAACTCATTGTCATGTAAAAGAAACCAGTCTGAGATGATTCCAGCTTTATGACATGGCGCATTATCCTGCTGAAAGTAGCAATCAGAAGTTGGGTACATTGTGGTCATAAAGGGATGGACATGGTCAGCAACAATACTCAGGTAGGCTGTGGCGTTGCAACGATGCTCAATTGGTACCAAGGGGCCCAAAGAGTGCCAAGAAAATATTCCCCACACCATGACACCACCACCACCAGCCTGAACCGTTGATACAAGGCAGGATGGATCCATGCTTTCATGTTGTAGACGCCAAATTCTGACCCTACCATCCGAATGTCGCAGCAGAAATCAAGACTCATCAGACCAGGAAACGTTTTTCCAATCTTTTATTGTCCAATTTCGATGAGCTTGTGCAAATTGTAGCCTCAGTTTCCTGTTCTTTGCTGAAAGGAGTGGCACCGGTGTGGTCTTCTGCTGCTGTAGCCCATCTGCCTCAAAGTTCGACGTCTTGTGCGTTCAGAGATGCTCTTCTGCTCACCTTGGTTGTAACGGGTGGTTATTTGAGTCACTGTTGCCCTTCTATCAGCTCGAACTAGTCTGGCCATTCTCCTCTGACCTCTGGCATCAACAAGGCATTTCCACCCACAGAACTGCCGCTCACTGGATGTTTTTTCTTTTTCGGACCATTCTCTGTAAACCCTAGAGATGGTTGTGCGTGAAAATCCCAGTAGATCAGCAGTTTCTGAAATACTCAGACCAGCCCTTCTGGCACCAACAATCATGCCACGTTCAAAGTCACTCAAATCACCTTTCTTCCCCATACTGATGCTCGGTTTGAGCTGCAGGAGATTGTCTTGACCATGTCTACATGCCTAAATGCACTGAGTTGCCGCCATGTGATTGGCTGCTTAGAAATTAAGTGTTAACGAGCAGTTGGACAGGTGTACCTAATAAAGTGGCCGGTGAGTGTATGTGACTGATAGCATTTTATAACGGCCATTTATTCGGATGATAACATCTGAAACGCGGCTGCAAACAGCCACTTTCTGTGTAAAAGAAGACTGAATCAACATGAGGAACACATGAGATGATCCACAGGTTCTATATATTAGAACAACGTTGTTAGATTTCATTTTTACCTGCTGCCAGAAGATTTAACCTAAATAGATACATTGATCTACAGTCATTCAAGAAATAACCCCCTAATATTCTTACAGTAACAACACTTTGGCAATCCGTTTTGATATGTACTAGTTTTACTGATAATACATATTCCTGATATCTGAAAAAACAAATTTTCTTTGTCTAAATGACAGTTTCAAGCAAAATGACATTCTCCACATCAGGAATACACATTCTGGATGTCTAGAAATTAATTTCAGATCTCCATATTCCTTATATTACTAGTCAGCATTTGTATTATTTCAACAATGAAGAAATGTTTTTCAGATATCATTAATACATTTTCATTCAAGGTGATAAATGTGAGAACGGAAAATTAAAATGTGTAAACATTTCTAGATATATAAAACTTTTTTACTTTCTAAAATTCAGTTTCTGCTCCAAACATGCAATTTAGAAAATGAAATATTAGTCTAGGAATATGATTTTGATCAGGAAGAATCTTATTTTAGTGATCCTCAAATGGAACAACAGAGAGGGGTGCTTTTAATAAATGTAAAAATGGCCTGCCATTGATACTTCATTAAAACTTGTGCATGGATTCGAGGAAGAATTGTCTCCTTCTTCTTCCTCTCCTTTGTAGCTGTGGCGCTGTTTCTCTGTCTTTTAAACACGTTCTCCTTTCTTATTTTATTTTTTTGCATTTCTGCATTAAAATCTCTAGTTCCATTGGGGTGAAATAAGCACTTCCCGTTGCCTGTTGTCATGGTGACTCGTCAAATCGATGCTCCACTGATAATGGCTTTTCATGCGCTTAAATCTGATTGGACCTAGTTGAAATTGATTGAACCAACTAACTGATAGCAGCCATTGTGAAAGCAAACTCTCAGATTTCCCGACTTTAGGCTACATCAATGTAGAGTTGTGGATTTGAATCTGAATTAGTTAAACCTGCTTCGTTTAATAGACCAATGTATGCTTCCTATCATCCATTAATCCTTTGGCATAGGGATCTTTCCACATATCTATCTGGTGCTTAGGAGCTATTCAGATTCCAACAATACTTTTGGTAACAGGACTTATAGGCACAGCCCACATTATTTCTTCACGTGTGCTCTGTGTGATACCGGCTAACCTTCATTGTTCTGGGTTTGATAATGGAGAGATTTATCTCTTTCCTACGTTTGTGTAACTTGTTTTTTTGCTGTTCTTTTCCAGAAGCCTGTAGTCCTAATTTGAGATGCACCTTCTAGATACATATCCTTTGAGTAAAGGGATCTGAAAGGCTGAAGGCTGTCCAAATCCACCAGAGCAGTCTGAACTTCATTTTCTTCCCATGCAAAAGTTCTTCCTGTATTTATAATTTACAGTATTTAGCTTGAGGATGTTCCTTGAAACAATCTGGGAATGTCTATATGATGATGTCATGGTTTTAATACTAATAGCTTCATTCAACATTTGAGTAAAAGCAGCACTAAGCAATTCTTAAGTGGTCCATCCCTACAAGCTATTTGAAATTAGTACTGTTGTAAACCCAAAAAGTAAAAAAAAACAAAAAACCAGTGGACTTTGTTTTCCAAGTTTGAAGATGTTTCGCTTCCGATCCAGGGAGCTTTCTCAATTAAAAATGTCTGGATTAATGTTGAGTTCCAGGCTTTTATTGAGTAGCCCAACATAAGCCTTGTAATTGCTTAGAAAATGTGCACATTGAAAGTGGAAAACCCCCCCTTAAAAATTTGGAGATGTTGAATTCGTATTGGCCTGCCATACTCGATACTGGCCCATTCCTCTGAAAAGCAGTCGTTAAGGGTCATGGTTGGCCTGGCTGACCTGGCAAGATATTTTATGCCCTGCATAGCGATGGGGATTGAGATGGTATTGGCAAGGAATCTACTGTATCGCTGCGCTGTATGTTTTTGAGAGCTGAAACCTGTTAAAAGAGAAAAAAACACCCTTAAACAGAGGGGGTGGACTCAGGTGTAAACACTGACTGCCCCCCATAACCCTGTCCCACCCCACAGATACAGCTACAGCAAAGTCACATTCAAAGCGGCTTTAAAGCGCAAATCAGAATGAAAAATATGAAGAGGTGGATGGTATTGTACAATATCCAGCATATGATGTAAACTAGTGTACAGAAACGTTGTTACCTTACTTAAGTAAAACTTTTTGCTATCTATTCTTTACTGGAGTAATTATTTTTTTAGACAACTTTTTACTTCTACTCCTTACATTTTTTACATTTATCTTTACTTCGTACTCCTTATATTAAAAAAATTGACTTTTAGTTTTGTTTCAGCTAATTTTCATTATGGCCTGTTGGTATTTAGAATAAAAACTATCAATACATTTTGTTTCATCCAGATAACGAATCTCTTTGTGGTTGGACTGCTTTGTGGTACAGCACCAACTTGTTGCTCGCCACATACAAAAATAAAAATTTTTTCAACATGATGCAAAGATAAAATTGACACATTAGTTATAAAACCAAAAATTAAGTATAAATAAGTTATCATCCAGAATTGTAGAAATAGTTTCCTTTAATAGGGTAGTGGAGGTTTAAAGAATCTGTCCTTAAATTTTTTTCCTACATTACTTTTACTCTTAGACTTTAAATAGTTTTACAAATTATACTTTTACACTTTTACTTGAGAAAAAAGCTTAAGTTGATTCTCTTCTACAAAAGTGTTTTTAAACAGTAGGATACTTCTACTTGAGTAATAAACATTAATACTTTTGACACCTCTGCTAGTGTACAACAGCCTTTCTGCTGTAAATTTATTTTTAAATGTTTTATACAAGACACTGAAAGAGGTGAGGAGCACATATGAAACTTACAAGTCAAGTCAGTTTCACTCCCAACTCATCTAAAACAGACGTTATTCAAACTTCTGCGCATCAGATACTGATGCGATGGGGCTGCAGTTCTCATCATTTTTAGACATTTAGGGTGTATAAGAGGTTGTAAAACCTCCTGACACAGATCATGTGGCAAAAGAGCCGCATGTGGCTCTTTGGGCCCTGTATAATGGCTCTTAAGAGAGGCTAAAATGGATATAAAGAACTAACTAATATATTTTAATACAGACACCAGTCTTAGAAGCTGTAGTGGTTTTTATAAAGAATATTTGAACTGAATCTTCAAACCGGAATGACATCAAAAAAGAATCAGAAACATTTCTCGGTGAAATTGCTTGGTGTGCCTTATAATTATTTAAAAAAAGAAAAATACCAATAAACTTTTTATTGTTTAAGAGGACAGCAGATTCCCTACGGCAGATATTAAATAAAAATAATAGGTTGTCTTTGATTAAATAGTTATGTATTATTTGGCGGCTCTAAATGAGTTTGACCCAGTTGGACTCGGGGGGGTCTCCATTATTAAACCCAAAACATATGAATGTTTTCACATTTGCATGTGTCACGCAGAGTTCATGTGAAGAAACAATGTATTTTTGTTAAACCCTGTGTGGTGGGCTGTGTCCCATAACAGTATCTGTCATACTGTTGTGGGAGAAAAGTATTCAACTATTGACTCCAGCTAAATGAATGGAGATCGACGGATTTCACTCAATCGGCACTTTATTTTCAATGAGTCAATGCAATCAATTGGTTTTCCTTAGATAGAAAACTTTGAAACAATTTGACTGTATGATCTGGTTGAACTGTAAAGTGCCTTGAGATGACATGTGTTGTGAATTTGGCGCCATATAAATAAACTGAATTGAATTTTATCTTTGCAAAGAGAGAACACTTCATCATACGGCCCTTATTGCATGGTAATCAGCCCTGTTCTGCTCTGTGCAGCGTTCGCTCCCCCTTAATTACAATAATGAAAACTGAGTCAAAACAAATTACAGATACTTTGGTTAAACAGTAATATGTCATGAATAAACCTTGAGAAAGAATCTGGCTTGTTATGAGAATAAGTATGTCTTGTCTACAAACACCCCTCACTCAGGCATTGTGTGGCCTTGCAGGTGAAACAGACTCAGTGAAAAAAGTTTCTCATTGAATAACTAGCATAAATCAATATATGAAACAAGATCAATTTTAATTTTGCGACCACAATACAAAGGATTATGAGCCACTGTACAGGTCCAAGTGGAGGTTAGGGGCGTCATGAGGTCCCTAAGTTAAAGGAATTGGCACTTTAAAGCGTACTGCTTCCTTGTCCCAGCTCCTTCCTACCGACCACCACTAATCGGATAACCATTTTTATGACCACCAAATGATGGGTGAGTTCTCTTACCAATTTTAGGTTTAGGGTAAAGCCCACATGTTCCATACGTCCAATAAACACATTAACAGGTCTCCATCAGTTTTCCTTGCTTGTTTTTTGAGGTCTCCGCAATTCTTGATCTATGGTGAATTCTAAGTAGCATCACGATGGGTATGTCATCAAGTGGGCTTACAGTTGGAAGTACCAGTGGGCATATATCAGACAGCGCTAAAACTGTCGGTGTTATCACGAAAATGAGAACAATAAGATTATCTTGCATGTGGTTTTCCAGCCAGAGCGAGTTGAGGGAGACGACAAATGTCTCAGCCTTCTCATTAACAATTTGATTTCCAATACGGAGACTTGGATGAGAATTTGTTAAAAATATTGCTGCTTTAATTGTAGGCACAGCTGTGGATGATAACAATCCAAACATGCTGCTTCTTTATATTTATTCCAGGCAATATCAAATGACGTGGTATGCTGGTTTAAATTTGTTTAAAAGGGTCATTATCCACAGAGAAGCAACCAATGTGGACTCAAGGTCAATTAAAGGCTCAGGAAGTTATTAATCTAAAATCAGTCTATAAAAGTCAAATTACATATAACAAGCAGGATAATATCTAGGATAAAACTTTCAGTTTGTAGAAAACCTCTTTGGTCTGATAGCCATAAAACTTAAGATCTTGGCCAGAGAGCCAGAGACCACCATCTTAAATCTGAAGTACAGGACTGATGTTATGGTGTTTGTCCTGTAAGAGGAATATGGTGCATTTAGTAAAATAAATGGAATTCAGAGGAATCACAAAGACATCAGCCCAGAGGTTAAAGCTTGCCTTCTTAAAGGTATTGCGGAGAGTTTTTGTAAGTTTTTTTAAAAATGTGCACATATGAGAGCGTGCACGTAGGCTTGTGCACTGTTTAAAAGTTGCTGTTCTCATAGCTCGTACAACCTCACTGTGTCCAAACCCCTAAATCCCTCAATCACTATATAGAGTGGGGACTTTATAGTGAACTTAGTTAACTGATCGTTTGGACAGATGATCACTTCTTTTTGCTCCGTTGGTCACGTAACTCCTCCTTCACTGCAATGGTGCCTGCGCCATCTTTGTTATTAGTCATGGCCGTTGTCACAGCAAATCCTATAATGCTTTGTGAGGAGAGCTCTCAGCGCAAAGCATCCTGGGATATATCTGCCTCTTCTGAGGTATTTCTTCTCATACACTTTGTAGACACTTTTTCTCTTACAACCCTCGACCATTTTCAAAGAACCACGATGAGAAAGGTGAGCTTCAATGACTGAAACCGTAGATCACCACAGATTCAAAATGAACGTGAGCATCCGCAGAAAAAGATAACTAACGGGACGAGCACTTAGGACGGCCTTACGTAAAACATATCACCAGAATGTTTGACAATTAGGAGGACCACTTATTTTGATGATCTACCGGAAATAAAAGATCGTCCTCTATACTAACAGTGATGAGGTAAAAATAAACGTGTGCCGAATCATGCTGCCTTTTTCTGACCAAACTGATGTCTTTGTGTTTTTAACACAGCTATCATGTCTGACAAACCAACACAAAGATAAGTGTTTTCAAATGTGTTGTTATGGAACCAATTTTATAAAACCTCAAGGCACGTTCTCATTTTTGCAAATGTAAAAAAGTGTTTTTGACTTCATGATATGTTACATAGAGCAGTATAATTATTTCCAGCTGAATTATATAGCTAAATGATTTTTAAAAAGCTGAATAACATTATGATGACAAGAAATTTCTATCGAAAGGTTACACATGGTTAAATGTTTCTGACCTTATAGGTTATTGAACAACTGAAGACCACTGAACAGTGAGGGATTTATTTAACATTGACAGAGGGATGTAGAAACAACACAACAAAGAATTTCACATAACAAAATAATTCAATCTTTCTATAAATTTTAGGAAAATAATCTAATTTTTAGTACTGAAATGTATCTTTCAAATACACAGTGATCCTAAACGTACCAACTGGATTAACTACAAATTTTCTTGATAATAATGAAGAAACATGGAAACATCAGGGGACGATTTGAAAGCTTGTGTGTCTCTCTGCTGTCCTCTGGTGGTTTACCAAATTATATCAATTTTCCATGGATGTGATTGAATACTATCTCTGCAACCCCACCTCCATCATGATGTTCAAAATTCTTATAGTAAACTATTCCTGGAAGGACCTCCCTAAATCATTACATGTAAAATGCAATTCTGCCTCGCTCAAAGAAAAAGATATATAAATATCTTCTTTTTTTTTTTTAAGAAAAAAAAATAATATTTCTAAATCTTGACTAGACTAAAACAGCAAAATAATTCAATAAGAAAAAGGGTAATAGGTGTGTTTTTTCACTGAGTTCTAAAGCACCCTGTTCAAATAGCGTTTCTGGACTTAAAAAGCATAATAAATATAATTTAAAATTAATAATAATAATAATAATAATAATACATTTTATTTAACAGCGCCTTTCTTGACACTCAAGGTCACTTTACAAATAATACAAAAGATAAATAAAAAGAGAGATGAAAATACAAATACAGATACAGAAACATAAAAAACAATCATGGATAGGGAAAAGAGCAGTGTATTCACAGATAAGCGAGCTGGAACAGATGGGTTTTGAGTCTGGCTTTGAATAAGGGGAGAGAGTCAATACTGCGGAGGTCAAGAGGAAATGAGTTCCAGAGCTGGGGAGCAGAGCGGCTGAAGGCTATATACTGCATGCATCATTTAGGTAGTTAACAATATATTACTTCTTGAGCTCCTTGAGTTATTTACTGTCACAGGTAGGGGCTTCGTCTGGAGAGTAAGTGTTGGGGCCAGTATGATTTAAGGAGGGCCGGCCCTCGCACGCTGAAACTAGAACCGGCCCACTGGGCACATGCCCGGTACCTGAGCCCCACAGTGCTGCAGTTGAAGGAGGAGGTTCACCTTTTGTGAGGAGCTATAAATTCTTGGTTCAATGTGGTGGACTAACAATAACGTAGCTGTAGTTAATGAGTCATAACATATGTAGTTTTATTTTGGTTATTTTAATGAAGATGCTAAAGAATAATTAAGTGACGCATATAAATGTGATTACTGATTACTACGGTTTTAGTTTCCCTAAGGATGATTTTGATAAAATCCAAAGGAATGAATGACATTTCATTGTTTGTCATCCTCTGTTTTTTTCAGAGCAGCGATGCCATTAGTCAATATGGCGGAGGCCCGGCTTCGAAGGGCGGCTGAGGAGGAGGGGAGGGAGCCCCGGCCACCTCCACCGCCTCCTTCTCACCGCTCCAACCACCAGTTTGCCAGCATGAAGAGCAAGTTCTTCAACGAGCTCACACACCTGCCAAGTGAGAGCGTGGGGAACAGAAACCCTTTTCATAGAGAATATGAGAAAAAGCTGTAACTGTAAACGATAAGACTGTTCACCAAAAAGCTATTTCATTTTATTTAAACTTGCCCTCTTTTTTCCTTTTCATGTCATTTTCATAGATTTTTTGTGTCATATTTTCATTCTACCCTTTCTTATTTTCTCCTTATATGAACAATGTCTCCTGCTCTTCAAGATCATAAACTCAAGAGTAAGTCCTTCACGAGTCCCACTTGTCATGTTGGAAAAACACGCTTCAGAGAGATAAAAAAACAAAACTGCCCTGAAAGCTGGAATAAATTACAATCTGTTATAAAATGCAAGATTTAAAAATAAGAAACACGACTTAGAGCAGAAAACAAAGGGTTCAAAGCAGCATTGCATCCTTTTTACCCAAGTTTAAGCTTAATTTATGATAGATTAAAAGATTAATCAGGTCAGTATTCAATTCAGTTTATGTATATTGCGCCAATTAACAACAAAGGCATTTTAAAGAGACAATTCAACTAGATAAACAGTGGAGAGGAAAATGGATAGAAAGATCTATCCAGCTCTTGGTGTGTATTGATGCTCCATTTTTTAAGGCCTGGGGCTACTTTATGGGTACTGAGTCATACTGACCTATGAACTAGAGGAGTCGGCGTTCACCTGAACTTCATAGATAATAAACATATTTCTATCGTTTCTTTTCATTTCTAATTTGCTTTTAGATATTCTCATTATGAAATCCATATAAATCCTCAAATGTTCTAATTTACTGATATGATAAAATGCTTCATAAATACTTCCAAATAAGAGCTTCAGCAAAAAATAACATTTCAGATTTAGTCCACTTCTGAATTGTTCTGTTTTCAAAAGATGCTGAGGGCACCTCATGTTGTCCTTGATTGAGGGCCCCTTGGTGCCAACGGGCACCACGTTGGTGAACCCTGTGCTAGAGGGTCGGATGCATCACTAAATGGGTCATGTGACCCGGAGCGCCATTTACCAGCAGTGTTAGCTACCCTTAACGACCAGAGCTAAGCTAAAAGTTGGGAACAATACAGATCTGACCATTGCCTGATCAGTCATCGTCCCAAAAAAGTAAAAAAAATAGTCTTCTAGACATTGTTTCCAAGTTTGAAGGTGTTTCGCTTTAACCTGACAACAGCCAGATGCATGTCTCGCTCCGCCTAGCTCCACTCACATACATCTGGGACACCGCCATAGGAATTGCCTTTACTGAAGGCTGGGCCTTATCAAAACTCCTTGCATATGATTGGATAAGCCACTTGTCTGTCATCTTTATTGACGTGCTATTTCAACCACTCACACCGAAGCTAACCCGTGACGCTGTGAGAGGAGGAGCCATTTGGTAGATCAAGCTCTTGCCAAATCCGGTCGGGAGAGGGGCAAAAACATTGTTTCCACCAACAAAAGCCTTCAAAGCCGTTCTCTGATGTTCTTTTAATGAAGCAATATCAGATAGATTGGACAACACAGAAGAAATAGCAGCATCAATGCTAACGCTTGCTTCCTCGATGCGAGCCGCCATTGTTGTTGGAATCTCACGGTCGCTTCTCCACTCCAGGACACACCCGCCCTGCGTCCTGATTGGACAGACCATAAATTCGGTTGGGGAAATCACTTTCAATGAGTGGGTTCCAATTGTAATTGAGTGGAGCTAGGCGGAGCGAGACATGCATCTGGCTGTTGTCAGGTTAGTTTCGCTTCCTTTCAAGGAAGCTTTTAACCTGACAACAGCCAGATGCATGTCTCGCTCCGCCTAGCTCCACTCACATACATCTGGGAACCCGCCATAGGAATTGCCTTTACTGAAGGCTGGGCCTTATCAAAACTCCTTGCATATGATTGGATAAGCCACTTGTCTGTCATCTTTATTGACGTGCTATTTCAACCAATCACACCGAAGCTAACCCGTGATGCTGTCAGAGGAGGAGCCATTTGGTAGATCAAGCTCTTGCCAAATCTGGTCGGGAGAAGGGCGAAAACATCGTTTCCACCAACAAAAGCCTTCAAAGCCGTTCTCTGATGTTCTTTTAATGAAACAACATCAGATAGATTGGACAACACAGAAGAAATAGCAGCATCAATGCTAACGCTTGCTTCCTCGATGCGAGCCGCCATTGTTGTTGGAATCTCACGGTCGCTTCTCCACTCCAGGACACACCCGCCCTGCGTCCTGATTGGACAGACCATAAATTCGGTTGGGGAAATCACTTTCAATGAGCGGGTTCCCAGATGTATGTGAGTGGAGCTAGGCGGAGCGAGACATGCATCTGGCTGTTGTCAGGTTAGGAAGCTTTGGGAAGTGAAACCTCTTCAGACTTGGGGGAAAAAAGTCCAATGGACTGTTTTTTGTTTTTTTTTTACTTTTTTGGAATGACTATGACCTAGATAATTGAGAATTTTCACCAGCATCAGTTATCATAATTTACAAAAACAACACTGCTGCCCAAAGTGCTCCACAACCAACATATAAAAGCAAGGGATAAAATACAAACAAGGCATAATAAACTATAATATCAAGAACAAAGAAACTGAAAATACATATGAGAAACGGTTTAATAAAAGCAAAAGCCTGTGCAAACAGGTGGGTTTTACAAGAGGATTTAGAACAGCTAATTGTCGGGGCCAAGCGCACTCTGAGGGACAGACCGTTCCACAGGGGCAGCAGCGGCACAAGCTCTGTCTCCTCTGGTTTTCATGCACATTTTGGGCAAATCCAGGAGGTGCAGTTCAACTAAGCAAAGTACCCTGGAAGGGGCATGGATAGACGGGAGCTAAAAACAATCAAAAAGATCTTGAAGAGGATTCTGTGGCAGACAGGGAGCCAGTGCAGACAGGCAAGGACAGGTGTAATGTATAAAACGATAATTCAATTTAGTTTATTTCTATAGCGGCAATTCACAACACATTATCTCGAGGCATTTTAGTTGACCAGATCATCCAGTCAAATTGATTCAAAGTTTTCTATCTAAGGAAAACCTGTTGATTGCATCAAATCATTGACTCAAAGGCAATCCCTCACACTAAGCACACTTGTAGCGAAAGTGGAGAGGAAAAACTCCCTTTTAACAGGAAGAAACCTCCAGCAGAACCAGGCTCAGCGTGAGCGGCCTTCTGCTGAGGCCGACTGGGGTTCAAGGAGAGAAGCAGACAAACAAAAAGCAAATGTAAAAGGCGGCCCAATCCAGGAAACAAGTACCCCATGAGTTCTGGTCCTAATCGGTCTGCTCTCAGAATCCAAAACACGGAGTGTTTAACGTTTGTCACAGTGCAGTGATGCCAAAGGATTTCAGGGGCACCAATCCTGGAAGTTACAGGTCTATTGCGCTGCTAGTGGCTAAAGTTACCCACTGTTGCTTTAACTTACATGTAAAAAGTTTGGTGAAACAAAACAAACAAGTATCACCCCAATTTAGATTGAACAGGCTGCAAAACCTACTAGTTTTCAGACAATGGTATAAAGAAAATTCAAAAAGAAGTTATAATTGAGCTTTAAGTTCCATGACAGGATCAGTTAAGCTACTGAGGAAAAAAAAAAATTAAATACAGGCCTTTGTGCACCGATAAAGTGCTTGGTTGTTAGTATGAAACGGTTGGTTTAAAGGAGGAAGGAACCAATTTACAGGATTGGCAGGGACCTAAATAAAGCCAGTTTCATTACAAATGGTAAAACATTGTGACTAGTTACTACTGGTTTAACAATAAATTGATCCATATCGTAAGCAAAATTTAATTAAACTAATGCAACATTTGAAATATCATTTTTTACAGCACAATCAGCTGTTCACTACAGCTGGAGGTATAGATGTTAGTGATTGTTTTAGATTGGTATAAAAACAACAATATATAATCGCATCATATCGATCAGAGTTGGCAATTAAATTTCATCCTTATGGATGAAGACACAAGAGCAGACATTTTTATATTGAGAAATATGGCATCATGATAAAGTTGACCATTTCCACCCCAACCATTCACACCCTATTGGTCAGTATCACTAGTTTTTTCTGGATGGACCATCAGTTTCCCACTCCTTTCCCAATTTTATACTCATGTGCTGTGATTAGGACTGGGGACTTAAGTTAATAAAGTAATTTTAGTCACATTGCATTAACCAATGTAATAACCATAATAACTTTTCACTCTAGCACCTAATTCCTTTTACATCTTCTACTAAAAATGGGTTTGGTGGCAAACAGAGAGGAAGAGAGAAATGCATCCCCCACCAAACCTTCTGCTGCTTCTTGTTCATGCAAAGGAAAATCTAAATAGATTTGCAATCACAACTTTGGTTAAAAGGAAAAAAGCAGTTTTGATTTTTGGCAAAATAGTGCATCCCTAGTTGATATTATCCTTTCCTGTCTTTGTTTTATTATAGTAATTAACCACTAAATACAAATGGAGTCAAATAATAGGGTATTTTCATAAATGCCAGAGATTCCTGATCCCGGGTCATCATTTAGTACCTCTGCAATTTGGACGTTTTTTTCTGTCAGGTATACAAGGTATACAGAAATTAAACTTTAAAAAATATTTCCATATATTCATTTATTGGTTTGAATTTTTAAAATTTCATTCATTTTAAATTGTGTTTCACAGATCATATACTCCACTTTAAAAGGCAATACAGAACTGCTTCTTCGCTCCTCTCTCCAGAAAGAAGCCTGGCCGGGAAGTTAAGAAAGCCTAATCTGTAAAACACAAAATTAAAATCTTAAAAACATAAATCGAAAACAATCTAATAAAAAGAAAAAATAAAGAAAAAATCTTTTAAAATATATTTGAAAAAATTAATAAATAAAATAAAAATATAAATATGTAAAAAATACATAAATTGTGAAAAAAATTAATCTTAAAAAACAAAATCATATATCAAAATCATATAAACAGCTGAGTAACTGAGTTACTATCAAAACCTTTTTCTTGATTAAAATATTTAGCTTAATTGCTGAATTGTTTATTTCTTGTTTCAGTTTACTCAGGTTTTAAATTTACATTTAAAGAACTTGCTCTTTGCTGGCAATAATGTTTGAAAAATATGCACTCCATACAGTGTGATATAGATTTTATTATAGTGATTAAAAGGAGAATTTCCCTTAACATCTATTTCATGTCTTTTTACAATTTTGAATTGAATACACCATGCATCTGATATTAAAGGCTTTTGCCTAAAGGTATGAAATGGAAGTTTTAAGCTAAGATGATCACTGTTCTATCTAATAAATAGCACAAAAAAACTCTAATCTAACATGTATATCCATCTTTTTGGCTCTGATTTCAGTTTCTGACGCTGCCTCTAACCCTTCTTCTCCTTTCACAGTGCCCATGTGGGCTGTTGGTGCCATCATCGTTGTGGTCCTTGCCCTTGTCGGCTGCCTTGTTTTCTGCATCTATAAGAAATGTTTCAATAAGGGAAAGAAGCAGAAGAAATCCAGAGAGAGGAAAGGAGGAGGAGGGAGGGGTCGCAGAAAGAAGGATAAGGACGGAGAGGACGGGGAGGAGAAAAAGGTGATTAAATTGATACATAATTTGTGTTGCTGAATAAAGCTGAAAAGCTTGTCAGATCATGGAGGCGCCTGGCAGCAGCAACCAGTTCAATATCTCATCAATTCCACAGAATATGCTGTTTAGGAAATTTAAATGTCATGAGAGCTGTACAAAAACTAAACTTCGTTTTGTATACACAGAGTGTCTACAAAATGACAATAAATGTTGTCTAAGTCTAAGACTACAATTGTCTAAGCATCAGCCCTGTGACTCCCAGTCCTACTTATTTGATAAATGAAATTTCAGACCTCTACATCATCAGCATAATATTTTTGAGGGAGGAGAGAATAAAAGAGAAAAGAAGAAAAAAGAACAGAAAGTACAGATGGCTTTTACAAGTCTAAAGAGTCAAAGGGGTCATAGATTGCAAAACGGAGTTTCCATTGTCACAGATGAATAACGATAGTTCAGTGGGTGAAATGGACGTACAGAGAAGTTTAAAACCCATCGACGCCTCCTTTCTCTGCAAATCTCACAATTCTAAACTATGCAAAATTCTAACTAAATTCAAATGAATGTCATGATCTGGCCTGTTTGCTCTCCCTTAATTAGTAATTCCTCTCACCTGCCGTTTTCCCTCCCTGCCTCAATTACAATTTATTCGCCTCACCTGTTTCCTCTCGTTTAAATTCAGTTCAGCCTGAGCATTCAGTGCCAGATCATTTCTTGTCTCTCTGTCAAGTCTTTCTGTTCAGTTTTAGTTCATGGTTCATGTCCTGGATCCTAGCAGCCAGTGAAAGAGGGTTTTTGTGTTTGTCTCGTCCCCTGATCGTCCACTGTTCCTCCCCCGCGGAGTCCTCTGGGTTTTTGGCTCAATATGTGGGGAGGTTCAGTTTTTATCCAGTAAGCCTGGCACCAGGGAGGAGACCAGTTTAAAGTCCTGCTTCAAGTTCCGGTTCTACGTCCTGTCTCTCCTTGAATTCTGGGTCCTTCTGTCCGTGGGTCATGACAATGAAGCCCCGAGTTGAAGTAAACTCGAGGCTTGACTTCTGGGCCACTGACTGGACCGGACCTGAGCAGAGAGCCATGAGCCGCAAATATATCATTTTCAGCCCAACCAATGTTACACACCCTATTCCGAGACCTCAAGGACCAGATACACTATATAATCATTCTATGACACCCTTAAGTATATTTTATTTATTTATTTATTTTTATTGAACTTTTTTGCAAAGCAGGAAAACATCAAAAAATTTAAAACTCTACATACATAGGAGAAGGATATACACACATATATATAAAAAATAAATAAATAAAATAATTAAATAAATAAATTAATAATTGGAGCCCAAAAGCAGAAAAAAACAAACATAACACTACAAATTGTCCTCTTGTTGCCAAGCTAAATCTAATAAACCCAGTCTCATTCTCTGAGCTGCAGGCGCATCCAAGTAGTCCAAAAAAAAGGGTCCCATGTCCGGTAAAAAAGAAATGGTTTGTCTTTCAACGCTGTAGAAAAGGCCTCCATTGGAATAATACTTATTACAGTCCATGTCCACTGGTTTATAGAAGGAACTTGATCAGAAATCCACAACACCATAATACACTTTTTAGCACAGTGTAACAATATATGTAGAAGCTCTTTGTTACGAAAGTTATCTTATCCTTAAGTATAATTGTGTATCCATGAACACCTGGATTCAAATGCCTGTATACCAACGTGCTTGTGTATATAATCCCGCAATGCATGTTAAGTTAAACTTTGACTGAAGATTTACTAGCAGGCTGTGATATCTAAAACAATAACACTAAGTCTAACACTGCAGAGACTTATTTAGTACAATAATAAAAAATATATTTAAAGAAGCTAAGGTGCCCTTTATTTGAACAATTCAAACAAGATGATTAGCCAAAATTGTGTTTTGACTTTTAAAACAGGGATTAAATGTTATGCAATTTAAATAAGACAGATTTGTTTGTGTTTCTTCTTATTTTAAAGACAAATCTTCTTATTCCATTTGCAAATTGTCTTACTTACCTGCTCAAACAAAGGGAAAATATGCTTATTGTATTGTTTTATGTATTAAAATAGTTATAAATGTTTAAGCACTTGGAATGAACATTTGTCTTGTGGCAATAGACACAGAAGTCCAACGTTTTGCCTTTATGTCAACTATGAAACAGACGGTACAAAAAGTCTTCATCATAACATTAGACTAAGAAATAACACTTTACCCCGCTGCAGATGACGATTTTGCAAAGTTGTTTCATATAAAACCAAGTCATAACACGTCATCTCAAAGGATTTTATAGAGACAACTCAACCAGATCATACAGTCAGATCGGTTCAACGTTTTCTATCTAAGGAAAACCAGCTGTTTGCATCGACTCTTTGACTCAAAATCAATCTCTAACACAGAGCATGTTTTGCATGTTGGAAATTTTAAAGGCTGTCCACCCCTCATCCCAAGTTCCTTTAAGGATGCCAGAGATGCTTTGATATAAAATGCATTCCTTTGTATTTAGGTCATCCCTGTTTTTGTTGGGAAAAAAAATGCAAAATGAGATTATTCCACTAGAGACATCGAAAAACAGACAAACAAAATAAAGTCAGGACATTCACACACACCCACTCACAGCAAAACAGACTGGGAAGGGAAATAGGGTTTGGATTGCTGCCTGGGTACACAGCACCTGACAAAAAAAAGCAAAACAACAATTAGAAGCACAAACCACACAGTTACAAGAAAAGCAAATTAAAAACGTAATTATAAAACGATCCAAACTACTGAGGATCCTTTTAACCACACTTGGCAGGCACGCACATGCAACCCAAGATGTGATGACTCAAAAGCTGTTGCCTTTAAAAAGAGGCAGCAGCTTGATTTAACTCAGAATTCAATCAGATCCAAGCCACACGCTAGAGACTGACATTTTTTCGGGAATCCCACGGGTCACGGGATTCCCGCAGGATTCCCGTGGGATAGGAGTCAGTATTAGTAATGATGACGTGATTGGGACGGTACAGGATTAAACATTAACAGGAGCAGATGGGAGCGGGAGCAAACCAATAGTAACTAAAAAAAAATAAAATAGAAAGGAAAAAAATCCAGTACTGGCGCCGCCATTTTGTAGTTTTTTTCCTTGAAGCCTACACTATAATGCGAGTCAAAAAAACTACACGACCCAAAAACCAACAGTGCTTCCGCACACAATTTGAGTGGTGCAGGAGCGGGAGTCATACTGATTGGGAGCAGGATGGGAGTGACTTCTGGATGGGAGTAATTTCACCAGGAGTGGGACGGGACAGGATTTAGATTTCTACTCTGGCCCGGGATCGGGACAGGACACAATTTTTTTATGTGGGAGTGGGACGGGACAGGAGTGAAAATCCACTACCGTGTCAGTCTCTACCACACGCAAACAGACCAGAGGAGATGTCACCTAGCCAGACAAAAGGGGTTCAGGACTGCCCATCAATCAAGGTGGTTGGCACAGTAACAGTCCCATACAGTTACCATTAAACAGGAAGAAACCTCCAGCAGAACCAGTGGGAGCGGCCTTCTGCTGAGGCTGACTGGGGTTTAAGTAGAGGGAAGCAGATATAAGTGGTGTTGTACCGCTGCCATTTTTTGGCCCTAATACCGATACCCGATACCGGGCTGTGCAGTATCGGCCGATACTTATACCTTGCCGATACCATCTGTTTGAAATTGATGTGTGTGTGTATATATGAAGAACTTGCGACTACTTGGATGTGAAATAATTGCCATCATGGCTTTGTCAAGCTGCTGCCTACCTTTGTGAAGCAGGAAAAAGACTAATACTATGTGAAAACAGTAGAACTTTTTAGTGACTACCTAGAATGGGTGACAATAGTTGAATTTTGACTCTAAAAATGTTATCAATGCCCTCTTTGTCGGTAGTCGCCAATACCAATACCACAATTATAGTGCAGTATCGGGGCCCCGTCCGATATTGGTATCGGTATCGGTGCAACACTAGACATAAGCCCCATTTACACTACCCCTTTAAAACCGTGCCGAGAATGGTATGAGCATGTTAACTAAGATAACTAAGTGCAAATGGCACACACAACTGTACCCGACAGCGCAAGACACAACTGAAAAACCCTAAACTGGTACTAGTTCATCAGTAGGTCTCAGTGCGGTTCAGTTCTGGCTCGGTTCTCAGATAACAAAGAGCGCATGAGCAGACCGGGTCATCTCCTTACAGTCAGCCTCGGTAATAATAAAATTTCAGATTGATTAGTCTGATTAGACTATCGTGTGTCGTATCCACTTCTCCAAAGCCGACTCTGTCAAGTAAATTCCCCAGAGGCGCCTTCTTCGCCTGACATTCTGCAAAATACCGAAATATCGCAACAATAACAAAACATAACTTCCTGAAAGTTAAGAACGCCGCCATGTTGGTTTGCTTGATTACCTAAAGAAAGTTGTAGTACCGTAGATCGTCACTAGGAGGCGAGGAACAGCGCTAGTGTGATGTGTAAATGGTTATAAGGAACCAAGCTTGCCACTGTTAACTGATCCAAGCTCGGCATAGATCGGTTTTCAGAGGGTTCACTAGCTCCACAGGCGGCCCCGTCCAGGAAAGACACAGCCAATTACAGTCATTGAAAGATTTACCACAACCACCTAAAAACAGTAATACTCCTTATTTTCCTTTCCTGTTTATGTTGCTTTTCTAAGGTGTTCAGGTAATCAAAGGATTGCAGAAACAAAGTGTGAGTTTAAAAACCTCAACAGTTTCCTGCCATGTTATTTCATTTCAGGATGGAGATGAAGAGAAAGAAGAGGAGAAGGAGAGTTTTGGCAAACTGGAATACACGTTGGATTATAATTTTACTGATAATCAGGTATGTAATACTCCCACACTGGTACCACATTTGGGTCTCCATTAATGTCAGTTCACCAGATCCATCTTTTCTGAAACTTTGGCTTAAAACGTTTTTGGAGGCACCTTGCATCAAACATTTTAAGATGCTTCAGTTGTAAATACGTCCAAGCAGTAAGTAAAGCACAAAAGTATAAAGTATTTTTAGTTTTTCAAAGATTATATAATTGGTTAAGGGGCAATTTGACCCAGAGGTGGGTAGCACTTAGTGTGGTAGAATCACCAATGTGGTAGAATTTTACCAATTGGATTTTTGACTTTCTGTCTGGTAATTTATGTCAGGGCCAAACTAAACATCAGCTGAGTGCTACAGCCACCCAGAGTCTCAATGCAAACAAGCATTTTGATTCAAGGCACAGGGTGCATCCGAAAACTGCTGTACTAGACGAAAGCTTTAAATATATAATCAGAGCAGAAGCTAGAAAATCACCCATTACTGTTTTCCTACTTGCTTCCCCTTGTCTAAAGGACACAGCTTAACCAAATGTAGGTAAAGGAAGAGAGTGTCAGTCTATAAATACATCAATTACAGAAGAGAACGGCAGTAGTTTGAACATGTTCAAAACAACTTCTTCTGAAGCTTTTTTAAGTCTTATAATTTTTTTGGTAGAGAATTAGCCCAGGATCAAACCTGAAATCTGATGGGTTTGTTGCACCCTTAAAAAGAACTAAAAAAAAGACAAATAGATTTTCGCTTGTGTGCAACTTTATTAAACTAAATCCATGGTTCAAGCATACAGCATATATAGTTTTTTTTTTTTTACATATACACAGATCATGAACTTTCTTTTTCCCATTATGCATCGTGTCCTCTTAAAGGGGTATTATCATGACAGAAATGTATGAAATACAAATAAAAAATAAAAAGAAAGCAGTTTGAGCACATATTTTGTCAGAAACAAAATTAATTGTACTAACTCAAAAATAAATCAAATAAACGTTTGCCCAATAAGATAATTATGCCTATCAATTTTAACTTTATCACGTTCTACACTATTCTAGTTCTAGAGCTCTACAGTTTATTAGGTTTTCTTGTTAGAACTACGCTGAATAGCATAGGCTATGCAAAGTTTGGGCTGCAAACTAAGCAATAAAGTGGCTGCAAAACAAAACTAAGACTAACAAGCAAAACACACGGATAAACGCACAAAACACATGCAAAGCAAAAAATACCTAGAAATTACTTGGAATTACAATCTATAGACCAGACCCTTAGCAAAAACATTAACAGAATAATTGGCAAGAGAATATTTAAATCGATAAAATAAAATTTAAGTTTTCTTTTGATTAAAAAACAACAACAACAAAAAAAATACACTAGAGCTTCCCATTTATGTCTTTACTAAGGGTCAGGTCTATGTGGCATGGCGACTTTCTCCCCTCAGTGGTCAATAGAGCTTCTAGTTTTCAGTTTTTTAAACACTCAACTGTTTTGTTTTTTATTCCAGCATTTTTGTTTTGCATGTGTTTTATGTATTTGCATCAAATGTATTTACATTTTTTCTTTGCAGCAGCTTTTGTATTTGTTGTGCGTTTCCACTACTACTTCCCGCTACTCTTTTTTTCTCTTTAGCATTATTTTTCCACTGTTTTTTTTTTTCCATCAGTCTAATTTCAATTTTTTCACTACTTTTAGGATTTCCTGCATATTTATGAATTTGCAGTGCATGTGCACCACTCAGCTGCTTTAAATAACGGCCAGTAGATATCTCAGGAAATCTCATGATTTTCACATATTGTATATTTCTGTGTTGGATTGATGAATGTACCTTTTTCATTGCTGAATGTAATATTTAAACTCTTTTTCCTGGATTCATTGTATTCTCCTCCAGTTGATAGTGGGAATCCTTCAAGCTCAGGACCTCCCAGCTATGGACATGGGTGGAACCTCCGACCCTTACGTTAAAGTCTACATGCTCCCAGATAAGAAAAAGAAGTTTGAGACCAAAGTTCAGCGCAAGAACCTATGCCCTGTCTTTAATGAGACGTTTACCTTTAAGGTATCTATACTTATACAATACAAAAGCACAGTGCCATTTTTTAAACTAAATTATTGCTTTTAACTCTCTGTCTCCTCAGATCCCCTACAGCGAGCTGGGTGGTCAAACTCTAGTGTTGCAAGTTTTCGATTTTGACCGCTTTGGAAAGCATGATGTAATTGGTGAAATTAAGATCCCAATGAACAGCATAGACCTCGGACAACCAATACATGAATGGAAAGATCTAGTTGGTGGAGAAAAAGAAGAGGTAAACTTTATTTGTTCCCCAAGAAAAAAAAACAACGTTTATTTCCTTTATTTAGACAACAACAAAAACATTGTATATGTTGTGTTCCCAGCAAGAGAAGCTAGGTGATATCTGCATTTCCCTTCGATATGTTCCAACGGCTGGTAAACTAACGGTTAACATCATGGAAGCAAAGAACCTGAAAAAAATGGACGTCGGAGGACTGTCAGGTAAAATTTCTTTTTTGCATACCGACAGGCTTGTGATCCGCTAGTGTTGGTAGTCTATGTTGAACTGTGTCTTTCCCTCTCAGATCCCTTCGTCAAGGTGGTTCTTCAATACAACGGCAAGAGACTCAAGAAAAAGAAGACATCGGTGAAGCAGAACACTCTTAATCCTTACTTCAATGAGAGCTTTAGCTTTGAGATTCCCTTCTCTCAAATTCAGGTTTGTATATTTTCCAGTTTAAAGGAAAAATCCGGTCAGCGAGGAATAATAAATGTATCATTATTTATACTTAAAACTAATATGTTTGCAGTGACTTGACTATTTCAGCGTTTATCAGTAAAAAAAATAAAATAATAATTTTCTTCACGATCACTGAGTCTGGGAGCGGCCATTTTTGCCAAAATATAGTAACAACATCAAAAAGTAAATACTTTTTTACATAAATATGGGATCATATCAGATATATAGCCTGCAGTTTTAATCTATGACCTGCTAAGATTCAAAGGTCAACATTTTCTTCAGTCTGATGTAAAGGAGAGGTTAATGGTTTTCACAAAAGCGAGACAGAAAAAATAGAAAAACTGCAATTTAGCAATTTTAGATGTTATAAAAAAATTGGTCACCTTGAGATTGAAAACATTCCCAAAGACTGTGTTATTTAGAGATTGCTGCTATTTAAATGTAATATTGGATCAAAATAGGAAGAACTGAGCAAGTCGTTCAACGGATGTACCTTTAACCCTATCTTGTCTCCACAAACAGAAAATCCAGGTGCTGATCACGGTGTACGACTACGACAAACTGGGCAGCAACGATCCCATCGGGAAGTGCTTGATCGGCTATGGTGCCTCAGGCGTCGGGTTGCGTCACTGGTCAGACATGCTGGCCAATCCCAGACGTCCTGTGGCCCAGTGGCACACACTGCTGCCCGAGGAAGAGGTGGATGCTGCCCTGAAAGCCCCCATCCGTTAACATGACCCCCCCTTACTCATAGAATTTATGGTTTGCATAAGAAGTATTTATAGAGTCACTTTGCGGGAACAGTTGTTTTATTTGTAATGCTTTATTTTGCCATTTGTAATACTTTAATGTTGCATCCCTTTGTATAAATCAATATGTGTCTGTAACTTTTTTTTCTACAACACTGCAGATAAGCATATGTGTTGGCATATTAGTGAAGGAATATATTCGATATACATAACCAAAAAAAGGTTCTTTTGGAAGTAATAACGAAATTACGCAGCTCCTCCCTGATATTCTTGTTTCCGGTTTCATGTGGAAAAATTGAAGTTTTGCTGCTGGAAGCGCCGCATCAACCAATCAGAGAAGCTGATCTGGGAGCTGACAGCTAGACAGACTCATCGCTGATGATACAGAGCGCTGTGATCACTTCTCTGAAACAGTTTATTAACGCCTAAATTAACTTAAAATGCTGAAACCTGCCAACAGAATATGTTCGCTTTTATTATCCAGTTGAACAAAAGCCTTTTAATCAGTTTTCAATTAAAACCAGCTGTGCTGAAGCAAGGAAACCTCTAAAACCTGCAGGACAGCGGCCCTTGAGGACCGACTTTGGGGATGTTTGCTCTAAAGTTTTACTAGAGAGTTTCTAAGAAGAGAATCCTGCATGGAGCATTTATGCACACAAAGTGTTGTATATTACCCTGAAAAATTAATGTCCAAAATTAAACTAATACCAGTATTTAGATCAGAAGTTATGTTGTGTTTCTTTAAAAGAAGCAGCTGATTATTTTTGTGAAAATGTACGGGTGGACGTGTTGAACCTAAATTGACATTTCTCATTTAACAGTCATCAGCTTCTGTGTTAGTGATATCCCAAATGCAAGGTTGGTGATTATTAGAAAGTTTATAGAGAGTTTTTACCTGCATCAATGTTATTTTCGTCTCTTAAAGCTTGTAGCTTTCAGCTTCCAAGACC
The DNA here is from genome assembly GCA_030533445.1 of Cyprinodon diabolis. Classification (NCBI taxonomy): domain Eukaryota; kingdom Metazoa; phylum Chordata; class Actinopteri; order Cyprinodontiformes; family Cyprinodontidae; genus Cyprinodon; species Cyprinodon diabolis. The sequence goes on from CM060077.1 coordinate 36,353,675, forward strand.
ATCTTAGCTGGATTAAAAAAAAATAAAGATGCTAAGAGAGTCAGTTACTGCAGGCAAGACATTAATGTCACTTCCAAATTCATCAGCTCTCTCTTTAGTGTTTGATTAAGTTTAAGTTCATATGCTTCTAATGTTTCATCTTCCTTAAAAGCTTCTGTTTTTCTCCTTTAACCTATTGTATTGGATCTAATGTTGTTTGTTTAGTTCTGCTTGCTGTGACCTGTTGTGTGTTTGTTTTGTGTTTGACAGAAGCCAGTGGTTGTGTTTTGCAAATGTGTTATTCTTTTTTTTTAAATGAAAACATCTATACGGTTTAATTTTCTATTCAATATATCATGATTGTAAATAAATAGCTGAAAGAGACATAAGGTTGGGTGGATTGATGGGTTTGCATGCAAGAGCTTTAAAGAGCCATGAAAAATCAAACCTTTTGAGATTTTGAGCAAGATGCATCCAACACTTCGTGTTACCTGACCAAGCTCACGACCACGTCTTCACCTCACAGATTTCCCCTCTTGCCAAGCCCTTTTCAGATTTCTCTGCTTTCTGGACAACAAACCTGTTTCTGCCCCTTGACTTCTGCCTCCTGCCAAGCCCCCTGATCATTAAAGGAAAAGTCCGTCAGCTACGAATAATCAAAAGATCATTATCTATACCTAAAAACTAATAGGCTCGCAGTGATTTAATGAATTTAGTGTTAATCATTAAAAAAATAAAAATAATAATTTTAGTAGTGATCATTGAGTCAGGGAACGGCCATTTATGCCCAAATATAGTAACACCTCACTCCCGACACACAATACCTGTCATGTTGGGTTCAAGGCGTCTAACCCACATGCAGAAACACTCGTGAGACAGGGAAAAAGTTCAAAGGTTTATTTACAAAATATACAATGAGTATGAACTGGTCCTTGGTTTGGCAGACGGGTCACGAGGGGAACACCACTGAGGAGGACAGAGAGGTTAGTGTTGATCCAGGTTAACTGCAGGTTTTCTGATGTTGGAGTTAATACCTGCTCAAGGGTGGAACAGAGCTGCAGGGGGGGAACCTTGAGGGTCCAGAGGCTAGTCGGCAGGCAGAGGGTTTCAAAGATTTTATGTTTAAAATTTTTTTATTTAGTGCCACTGGGCCAAATAGTTTCTTCTGCTTAAATTTATTTTGTAGTTATGTTCCATTTGGTATATTTGTGTGTTTCACTAAGCATAATATTTTATTTTTGTCTGTGATTTCATCAGCTTTAAATATTAATCAGATGCTATGATAAATTAGTAAAAAAGTAGCCTTTTTAAAGGATACTATTTAAATATTACTTTAGTAATTTCTTGCTTGGCTGCTTTTTACTTTTACTTTAGTAAAAATATATCGAGTTAGTGCTACTATTACAATTTTTTTCTACTCTACCCACCACTGGTTATAAACCCATTTCCTCATTTAAAATCATGCTAAAATATGGTATTTTGAATAATCATCAATGTCTGAGTAATCCTGACAAGTTCTGCTCTCTAAACAGCAGCTCCTCTGTCCTGGAGAAGAAGTGGGTATCAGCGTTTTACCGTAAGTGGAGCTGTGATTGCTCTCTTTTTCTCCAGTAAACATTTATCTAAATGGTGTCTTTCAGTGCACAATCTGCACAGTGAATTTTATACATTGGAAAAGTTGTTTCTCTGGCTGGGGGAGTTCCAAGACTGTTTTCAGGCTTCCAGTCAGACGTGGTGTGACGTTACGCTGCTGCAGCTGTGGGATTAAATACTTTTATGAGCACACATGGAGAGAAAAAAAAATATTAGTGGAGGATTATTGCAAACTGTCTTTTAGTGATAAATGCCTATACAAACCAGATATAACACAGTATATACTTTCTTTTCCATTTAGATGCATGAACGCTAAAAGTCAGTGTCCCGATTAGATAATAGGTCAGAGGCTTTCCAACACTTAATTAGAAATTTTCAAAAAGCCTTTATTTTACAAAAAAGTAAAGAAAAAAAAACAATCCACTGAATGTTTTTTCCAAGTTTGAAGGAAGCTTTTTTGATTCAAAGTGTCAGAAATAGAGTTGAGTTTAAGGCTTAGAGTGGACCAAAAACAAAGCCCTGTTTTGGCTCAGAAAACATGCAAACTGAACCAGATGTTCAAATCTTGCATGTGCAAGTAGCATATCGTCTCAAACTCAACACTATTTCTGACATTTTGATAAAGCTTCCTGGATGGAAAGCGTTCAAACTTGGAAACAAAGTCCAGTGGATTGTTTTTAACTTTTTGGAATGACTATAACCTGGATGACTGAGAATCTTTACCAGCATTCTGTTCTTTAACCTAAGTTATGAATCATTAACTAGAGCATTAAAGCAACAAATCCTAGATCCCTACTTATCTTTAAAAGGCCCACTTTAAAGGGTCTATCTGACTGTTTCCTGTGTGACTGTAACTGGAGACAGACAGGGTTATTGGTGCAGAACAGAGGCAATTTCTCATTAAAAACTAGGGAAGCAAAACCTCCCCTTTAAATTGTGTTAAATTATTGATAAAATATGCATTGTCAAACTTCTAAACTAAATGCAAACATTAAACTGCATTAAATCTACAATAAAATGATGATTTTATGAGTATGTTGTGCGTTAATCAGCTGTTTATTTCACTCTCTGACCTGAACTCCCCTCCGATCTGGAGAGACAGAGGCCTGTCAGTCTCTATGAGGAATCCCTGCTGAGGTTTGAACCTCTGTCTATTGAGGTAAACAGTGAGAAAGTAGAGCCCTGATTGGATAACAAAATACGTCACTTCCGGTGAAGCTAAACCTCTTATCTACGTTCCGACCGCACGCAGCAGGAGCAGCAAAAACAAGCGTGCTGCTTGTACAGTTTAGTTCTGTTGCACGGCTGAAGCATCTTTGCTGCTCTGGCTGTGTGGTCGAAAAGTGGGTTTGATGCCCGTTGGGCGGAGCTACCCCATCCTTTCTTTGCCTGTAACAATGGCAGCTAAATTTGCTGTCACCCTTGGGTAAAAAGTAGTTTTAATATATATTTCAAGTGAGATAGTCCACCTGAAAACCTCATCTGTGCAGTCAGTTCATCCAGATTATCATCCTGCCTGCGAATATTATTTCTCTGTCGGAACCGCTCAGACCCCCGTACACCGGCGATGCGCTGTCACTGGGAATCCCGTTCAACAGCAACCTATGGCCTGGTTGCCACTTCGCGTTTTTCCGCTACTGTTCCCGGTGGCTGGAAGTAGATGTTAGCTTTTTTCACGTACATAATCCAAACTGCAGAAATAGGATAATAAAATCGAACATAATTTGCTGGCAGGTTTTGACATTTTAAGATAATTTATGTGTTAAGAAACTGTTTCAGAGGAGTGATCACAGCGATCTGCATCATCAGTGCCGCATCTGTCACCCTGTCAGGTACCAGATCAGGCACATCCAGCAGCAAAAGTTCAATTTTTCCAACTCTAGCAGCTGCTGCTATAGAAGCACGTCCTGTGCATCAGGTGCTCAGAGGCTCACAAGGCGCTGCAGGACCCTTTGCTGTGTGTCAACCATTGACTTTGCATGTAAACTAGCTGCTTCTGCTGCTTGCGGTGGGAACGTAGCATTAGAGGGTCGATGATTGGCAAACATATACAAGGACTTTTGACTGATAGCGTTCAGGCAGCGAGGAGATTTTCCTCATGAGTCGAGAGGGAAGTGTGATGATTCAGTCAGAACAGTCTGGAGTTTATGTTAATTCCACATTTTTATGTTTCAACATTTTTTAGTGCAATACATGACGTGTGGATTTATTCAACACTATTGAGCCTCCCCTGGTGTAGACTTATTAGTCTTTAACACTTTTAGTGAGCCAAACATGTGAAGAAGGAAATAAACCAGGGAAGATGCAAAAAACCTGATCAAAGTCAGAAGAAATTACGAAAATAGCTAAAAAACAACAAAGAAAAGGATAATAGATCAAAGGTAACTTCTGGCCTTCTTAATATGCTACTTAATGTTTTTTTGTTTGTGTGTTTGTTATTATTTTGTCTTGTGCCATCATTAAAAAAACAAACAAACATAAAAACAAAAACACTGGGCCTTTCCACCCTTCCCCCTTTGTTAGTTTGGTCTATAACTGCCACTGTTAACGCAACATCTCTTTCAATCAAAGGGAAAATATTCAGAAATTTAAGCTAAAAATAAATTTAGATATCAGAAAATTTGAATTTCTTTAAATGATGAATGAAATACTCCACTTGGATTGTGAAACAAAGGTGGATTACTTTTTAAATCAGGATGCAATGTCACTATCTTTCCACCTGAGGGCAAACTCTACCATACCGTAGCATATTTTTGACAGAAGGGCAAATTTAAATTTGTTTAAAGCATAATAGATTGGTAAGTTTATACAAAACAGATTCAGCTTCAATTTAAATCACATGTATGTTTTTACACTTAAGCTAACATTTATGTTGGACTCTTAAAAAAATTTACCACATCCATCCTTTGTCAGCAGTCCTTTTATTATCTCTACATCAGTCAGTTTGCATGAGTGGAAGTTTGACTCCTTACCAGCAGACATGAACCCCCTATAGGATCAAACCACCATCATGTCACAAACACATGAGATGGGTGTTGCACAGCTTTCTGCACAGTTTATGAGATAAAGATCATTACCAACAATCAGTACAGGAGAGTTCAAATAAACACTGATGCCAAGAGAGATTCTAGTCCACTAAAGGGGTTTTCAGAGTAATGATGAAGGATGCAATTTTATCTTTACAACCCAATAAGGGAAATTTATATATTCACAGCTTATAGAAAATATTTGAACACATTTAGGCTTGGAACAAATAGGGATGTTTTTTTATAGCTATTTCTATGCAAGAACATCCGCCTCATGAAAGAATTTGTTTGTTTTCGGGAACAGGTCAGGCAAAAATCTAATAACATTCCAGTGAAAACATCTACTCACTCCGACTGTAGCTGTAGACTCGCTGGTTTGAAGAAAAAAAGCAAAGGTACTGGACTGAAGTGTGCTGTGTTTATTCTAGAATAAATCACTCTTTTTACAAATGAGGGATGAGGTAATGCCTGGTGATCTTTTAATTAGACAAGGACTAATTTAAATATACACAGTAAATGCAGTAAATTCAAAGTATAGACGAGCCAAAAAGCATTTAATTCAATTCAGTTTATTTATATAGCGCCAAATTCACAACACATGTCATCTCAAGGCACTTTACAGTTCAACCAGATCATACAATCAAATTGATACAAAGTTTTCTATCTAAGGAAAACCAGTTGATTGCATTGACTCATTGACTCAAATACAATCCCTCACACTAAGCATGCTTGTAGCGACAGTGGAGAGGAAAAACTCCCTTTTAACAGGAAGAAACCTCCAGCAGAACCAGGCTCAGTGTGAGCGGCCATCTGCCGAGGCCGCCTGGGGTTCAAGGAGACAGAAGCAGAGATACAAAAAGCAGCTGTAAAAGGCGGCCCCGTCCAGGAAACACACAGCCAGGCAGACGAGCTCCAAGGCAGCTCCCATGCCAGAGGATGAAGAGAGCACATCCATCCAGCCACGGCCAGAGAAACAGGACCACACTGGAAAACAGGCCGATCTCCAACATCTACAAACAAGGGTGTTGATGGAAGCAGCACAGCTGATGTTTCTTTCCAGGATGACGTCACAGCCAAATAGGAACAGACGAGGCAAAGCTACTCTGAGGAAAAGCAGAGAGAGCAGAAGGTTAGAGATTGAACAAACAGATTCTGCAGAATAGGAGAGCAGAGAGAGAACGAGGCAGAATGATGAAATGGGGGTCCCTATGTCCTCCAAAAGTCTAAGCCTATAGCAGCATAACTTTAAAGACAGCTCAGGATAACCTGAGCCACCCTAACTATAAGCTTTATCAAAAAGGAAAGTTTTAAGTATAGCATTAAAAGTAGACAAGGTGTCTGCCTCACGGACTAAAACTGGTAGTTGGTTCCACAGGAGAGGAGCCTGATAACTAAATGATCTGCCTCCCATTCTACTTTTAGAAATTCTAGGAACCACTAGTAAACCTGCAGATTGAGAGCGAAGTGCTCTGTTAGGAACATAAGGAACAATCAGATCTCTGATATAAGATGGAGCTTGGCCATTTAAGGCTTTATATGTGAGAAGGAGGATTTTAAATTCAATTCTTGATTTAACAGGAAGCCAATGAAGAGAAGCCAGGATAGGAGAGATATGATCTCTCTTTTTAATTTTCATCAGAACTCTGGCTGCAGCATTTTGGATCAGCTGAAGGCTTTTAACTACAGTTTGTGGACTTCCTGATAGTAAAGAATTACAACAGTCCAGCCTTGAAGTAACAAATGCATGGACTAGTTTCTCAGCATCACCCCTGGACAGGAGATTTACTGAAAAGGCCTTTAAAATCAGCCTTGTTCCTTGTTTAATTACTAAAGAAATCAAAATAGATACATTCTAATTAAAATAAATATCTTCTCAATATTGTAACTATGTCTTTAAAAATAATAAAAAAATACTTTTATCTTAGAATGATATCTTTGAAAGTCAAATTTATGACTTAATCTCAAAAATACAATTGTATATCTTGAAATGATGGAAACCATGTGTCTTTTTTGTTTTCCATGTGGTGGAAATGGGGTTCAAAATAACTGCGCCCTTGTGCAATAAAATGGATGGACTTTTTAAAATATGAGATGAAATCATTTTTGGGTCTCGCTGTAGTAGACGGCTGTGTTGACCCTGGATCTCAGGAAACAGATTTGACCGACACCAGCAGATGACATGGCACCCCAAACCATCACTGATGGTGGAAACTTTACACTAGACTTCAGGCAACGTGGATCCTGTGCCTCTCCTGTCTTCCTCCAGACTCTGGGACCTCGACTTCCAAAGGAAATGCTAAATTTGCTTTCGTCAGAAAACATGACTTTGGACCACTCAGCAACAGTCCAGCTCTTTTTTTCCTTAGCCCAGGTGAGACGCTTTTCGTGCAGTTTCTTGGTCAACAGTGGCTTGACACGAGGTATGCGGCAGTTGAAACCCATGTCTTTCAAGCGTCTCTTGGTGGTGGATCTTAAAGCACTGACTCCAGCAGCTGTCCACTCCTTGTGAATTTCCCCCACATTTTTGAATGGGTTTTTTAATCTTGACTAGGGCGCGGTGATCCCTATCGCTTGTACACTTTTTCTGACCACAGTTTTTCCTTCCCTTTGCCTTTCTATTAATGTGCTTGGACACAGAGCTCTGAGAACAGCCAGCCTCTTCAGCAATAACCTTTTGTGTCTTTCCCTCCTTGTGCAATGTGTCGATGGTCGCCTTTTGGACAGCTGTCAAATCTGAAGTCTTCCCCATGTTTGTGTAGGCTTCAGAACTGGACTGAGAGACCATTTAAAGCCCTTTGCAGGTGTTTTGAGTTATTCAGCTGATTAGTTTGTGGCACCAGATGTCTTCAAAATGTAACCCTTACACAATATTCTAATTTTGTGACACACGGAATTTTGGATTTTCATTTGTTGCCACTTCAAATCATCAAAATTAAATGAAATAAACATTTGAATGCATCAGTCTGTGTGCAATAAATAAATATAATGTACAAGTTACACCTTTTGAATGCAATTACTGAAATCAAGTTTTTCAAAATATTCTAATTTACTGGCTTTTACCTGTATATATAAAATCTTATCATTGCATCTTATTGTTGTTCACTTTACATTTCTGAATAGCTTTCTTAGAATGAAAGGAATGTTTTGGCATGGTTACTCAATGAACCCTGTGATAACCCTTGGAGTTGAAACCAATATGTATCAGTGACACTAAGCAAGCATTGCACCTTTAGGGGGAAATCTAGCAATTGCCAGTTGACATGTTGTGTCTAAGTTGTCTTTTGTTCGGAAAAAAAAAAACACATGAAACAAGATACAAACGTCTTACATTCCTAAAATAACATCAACTAGAAAAAACGTGACTTCCAAAAACTGGCAAACAAATCTATAAGCTGTACCTCTGCAAAGTCAAACCTTTTTTGTTTTTAAAGGGATCATTGAATTATGCTGTTATTTTCCTATCAAGTTATTAAAAGTAATGTTTTGGGCACAAAAAAACTCATTTACTTCAAAAACTGTATGTTCTTTATTATATTTTTCACCCATGGAGGTCACCATGTTTTCACCTGTGCAACGCATGCTGGGTTGATGACACGTTTAGGTCCTGCTGGACTGGATCCTACTCAGTAAACACAGGAATGCTAACATTACCAGATTTGTTTTCTATCATATTGCATTTGCATTGGATATAGGAAGTATTGAAACAAACAAATGTGATCCGTTTGTGATAAACTTTTTACTAATATTAGTTAGAGCTAACATCATTACCAGTGAAGGGACCATGACACATATTTCTGTCTTTGTAGCACATCGTTCTTATCAATGTGAGAAAATATTTTGATGATAACGATAAACAGCTTCAGCTGGAACCTGGAGTAAACACCAGCATGTTCAGCCATCTCTTGGTGTTCGTCTGGTTCTTGTCATGTTGGGATTCAGGTTTCTAACCCACATGCAGAACACCCAGGAGTCAGAGTAAAAGTTCAACAATTTATTGTGGATATGCACACAGTTGTTTGACAGATACTGGAATCAAATGATAAACACAATGTTAGTTGACAGGTGCTGGAATCAGATCCGGGACTGGTCACACAAGGACTCTCTGCAGAGAGGGACAGTTAGGTTAGCCAGGCAGCTAATGATCAGGTAGCTGAAGGAATGTGCAGATCTGTACCTGTTCAGAGATTCAGGCAGAGCGGTAGAGGGAGGGAACCAGGAGGGTCCAGAGACTGATTGATGGCAGAGGGCTTGGCAGCGACAGAACTTAGCTTCAGGCTTGTGAGTGTTCAGAGTTTCTTCACGTTCCTTTGAAGGATGGCAGACAGATCCAGACAGTTTGATCTACAGGTTTGTTACTGAGAGCAGGCAGGCAGGTTTCAGTTGAGTAGCTCTTCCAGAGCTCCAGGGTCTCAGTCAGATTCTTCCTAGGAAGCAGAGAGGGCAGAAAACTGGTTAGATTCAAGTCAGTTTTTCTGGGAGTCAGAGAATCAGGCAGGCTGGTTGGCTCAGGTTTGCTAACCATAACTAGCTTAACACTCTGGCGCTGAAGAGTAGTTCTGCCGCTGCTTATATGCTGCTCCTCCTGATGAGCAAATCAGCCGCAGGTGTGGTAGTCAGTTTCAGGTCCAGGAAACCTAGGGCGCCCTCTGCTGGAGAAAGGTGGACAGATCTCCAGATCCCAACAGTTCTAATCTTCATCACTTCTTGCTATTTCTACGTTCTTATCAGTTTCAGCATCTTCCAGTTCAACTGAAATGGTTTAATATTTTTTCATCTTTGTTTTGGCTGTAATAAATAATAGAGTTTTATTTATATTTCATAAAACTAAACAGCTTATGTATTGTTAATATATGTTTTTCTTAGATAAAAAAGAAACCGGTATATATAAAATCTTATCATTACATCTTATTGTTGTTCACTTTACATTTCTGAATAGCTTTCTTTGAATGAAAGGAATGTTTTGGCATGGTTACTCAATGAACCCTGTGATAACCCTTAGAGTTGAAACTGATTTGCATCAGTGACACTAAGCAAGCATTGCACCTTTAGGGGGAAATCTAGCAATTGCTAGTTGACATGTTGTTTCTAACTTGTCATTTGTTTGGGAAAAAAAACAAAACATGAAACAAGATACAACCGTCTTACATTCCTAAAATAACATAAACTAGAAAAAACGTGACTTCCAAAAAATGGTAACCTAACAAATCTTAAATCATTCAACAAAACTTCACACATTATATATTTTGGAAATTACAAACTATAAGCAAGTCATGGGAAGCAATTTCATTTTCAAGAAAAATAAAATGAAAGATTTTCACTTATTTCAGACGGTCTAAGGTGGAGGTCTTCAACAGGGGGTCCGCGACCCTTAGGGGGTCCACGGAGGTACTACATTGGGGTTGCGAAAGTTTTGGTTGATTAGACTTTTTTGAAATGTCTTTAAATACACATTAACAAGAATTCCACACACTGTAGTAAACACAACACCTTTCCCGTCAACGAGGAATCCACATCAGAAATACTATAATAATTCCAAATTACTTTCGTTACATGACTCCATCTGTAATAGAGTGACTATAGGTCCAGTTTGATAAAACACAATGTCATACAATATATATAATTAGGGGGTCTGCTCCATCTCACAATCAGTTTGGGGGTCCTTGGCCTGGAAAACATTGAAGACCCCTGGTCTATATCAAAATCGGATATGCAGTCTTTTTGTTTCTTCAGAAAAATGATTGCTATGATTAAATATTTTATTTATCCCATAAAATTTTCTCACATTTACATTCCTAGTACAAACTACTGCGTTTTTGTTAAAATCCCTCTTTGGTGGTTATGTGACAATATTGAGCTGTATTATTAAAAAAAATAAAATGTGAATATTTCATGATATCAGCAGCGATGCCTGGTCTGATTACTAATTTTACACATCTGCTTAGCTTCGCCCAGTTCTTATTACCCACTCATCTTATCCACCTGCATTAATCACTAAATAACTAGCATTCAGAGCAGTTATCGTTGCTAGATTATTTCAAGCCTTTGGTGAGATTGACTCTAGCATTACCGGGTTCCTAATACCTTGACCTGACTTGTTCTGCCTCTCAACCTCTGAGCCTGCTTGTTCCCGTCTGATTTGTTTGCCTGAATTGTCATGTGACACCTGAGTAATCTATGTCTGTTTGTGTACTGGCCGGAACCATTTCCTGACCACTGAGCCTGCCTGCCCTCGTCCAGTGACCCAACTCCTGGACGGAGTTGGGTCACTGGACGAGGGCAGTCCAAGAGGCTCTGACTACCGATCACGTCTCAGACATCGACTTCGGCTTCGCCCTCTGGATTGTCTGCTCGGTTCTGATATCCTGCCTGTCCTCTGACCACTGATACAGTAGCAGCCATTTAAATTGGCCCTTTCCTGTCAAACAGCAGCCCACTTCCCTCCAATTCCCAGCGAAATCCCCTTCAGCCAATGGAGTAGATGTTCGGCTGAACGTATTTAGCCCACATGCAGTCCACACTCTGCAACAGGGATCAGTTAACTGTTCATTGGATATAACCAGAGAAAATGGAAGAAAAGGAGACGACGAGGGAGTAACAGCACCGGGACCCGTTCGACTTCTGAAAGGGAAGGTAGGTGATTAGGCGGGAAAGGCGATTAGGAAAAAGTACACTGAGGAACGTGAGCTTACCACCGGATGCGGCATCCTAACCGTTGGAGGACGGAGCAAACTCAGCACTGATAGTTGGAGATGACGATGACAAAAATATCTTGTCAATGCCCTTTTTTCCGTGACGATGATGAGACGATAGCGCACAGAAATTGTTTCCAGAAAATAAAAAATTTGACGAGAATAAAAATGATTTTCGTTAACGAGACTAAGACCAGACGAAATTTACGTGCCATGGTCAAATGGACATTAAAAAATTTGATTTTTTTATAATTAAATTGTCATTGTTAATATAAGTGTTTCTTGAGCTTCATAGAAGATTACGCAATGTTGCCCTGTTTGTCCCTACACAGCGCCTATCCCACAGTGCCTCGTGCCGCTCAATCAGTAGTAGCAGAGGGCTTATACTCCTAGAATCACTGGTAGTAGTTAACTGGTTAGCTCAACTTCACAGTCATGGTTGTGATACCGGTGTAATGTTTATTGGACCAGCAGGGCGAAAACAACGCCTGGATGTACGGAGCCATTGCGTTTACAATGCGAAGGACAACACAGGAGTAAGTATGCCACCAAAGATGGCAGGGAAGAACACAACGGATCTCAAGCGACATCTGAGGTGTCAACATGCTGCCATATTGAAGAAGGTAAGGAAGAAGGTGGGCCTGTAGTAGTAGTACCATGTGTTTGTGTGTGTGTGTGTGTGTGTGTGTGGGTGTGTGTGTTCCTTCCTGTGCCTGTATCTGATGTTCTACTAATACACTGGATATTAATTGTTTAAATTTGTTCCTCCTAGATACCTGACACACTGACACAACAGCCAAATCAGACATTATGGAAGGAAGGGAAGTGTGTTGCAGAGGTGTTGGGAGCACCCCCACCATACAAACCTGATGCAAAAGAACAGAAAGCCCTGGAAAACTCAATGGCAAAGTGGATTGGGCCTTCTGGCCTGCCTGCAAGGACCATTGAGGATGAAGACTTTGTGGATATGATGAAACAATCTGACAAAAGTTTCAATTCAATTTTCAATTCAGTTTATTTATATAGCGCCAAATTCACAACACATGTCATCTCAAGGCACTTTACAGTTCAACCAGATCATACAGTCAAATTGATACAAAGTTTTCTATCTAAGGAAAACCAGTTGATTGCATTGACTCATTGACTCAAATACAATCCCTCACACTAAGCATGCTTGTAGCGACAGTGGAGAGGAAAAACTCCCTTTTAACAGGAAGAAACCTCCAGCAGAACCAGGCTCAGTGTGAGCGGCCATCTGCCGAGGCCGACTGGGGTTCAAGGAGACAGAAGCAGAGATACAAAAAGCAGCTGTAAAAGGCGGCCCCGTCCAGGAAACACACAGCCAGGCAGACGAGCTCCAAGGCAGCTCCCATGCCAGAGGATGAAGAGAGCACATCCACCCAGCCACGGCCAGAGAAACAGGACCACACTGGAAGACAGGCCGATCTCCAACATCTACAAACAAGGGTGTTGATGGAAGCAGCACAGCTGATGTTTCTTTCCTGGATGACGTCACAGCCAAACAGGAACAGACGAGGCAAAGCTACTCTGAGGAAAAGCAGAGAGAGCAGAAGGTTAGAGATTGAACAAACAGATTCTGCAGAATAGGAGAACAGAGAGAGAATGAAGCAGAATGATGAAATGGGGGTCCCTATGTCCTCCAGAAGTCTAAGCCTATAGCAGCATAACTATAGAGATAGCTCAGGATAACCTGAGCCACCCTAACTATAAGCTTTATCAAAAAGGAAAGTTTTAAGCCTAGCCTTAAAAGTAGACAAGGTGTCTGCCTCACGGACTAAAACTGGTAGTTGGTTCCACAGGAGAGGAGCCTGATAACTAAAAGATCTGCCTCCCATTCTACTTTTAGAAATTCTAGGAACCACTAGTAAACCTGCAGATTGAGAGCGAAGTGCTCTGTTAGGAACATAAGGAACAATCAGATCTGTGATATAAGATGGAGCTTGGCCATTTAAGGCTTTATATGTGAGAAGGAGGATTTTAAATTCTATTCTTGATTTAACAGGAAGCCAATGAAGAGAAGCCAGGATAGGAGAGATGTGATCTCTGTTTTTAATTTTCATCAGAACTCTGGCTGCAGCATTTTGGATCAGCTGAAGGCTTTTAACTACAGTTTGTGGACTTCCTGATACTAAAGAATTACAATAGTCCAGCCTTGAAGTAACAAATGCATGGACTAGTTTCTCAGCATCACCCCTGGACAGGAGATTTCTAATTTTTGCAATGTTCCTCAGATGAAAGAAGGAAATTCTAGAAACCTCTTTGATCTGGGATTTAAATGACAAAAAAATGATCAAAAATAACACCAAGATTTTTTACTTTATTATCTGAAATCAGTTTAATCCCATCCAAATGAAGTGACTGGCTAATCAGCTTCTTTTTCAGAGACTCTGGTCCAAAGACTATAACTTCTGTTTTGTCTGCATTCAGAAGCAGAAAGTTAAGAGTCATCCAGGTTTTTATGTCTTCAAGACATGCCTGTAATCTATGTAATGGGTTAGCTTCATCTGGATTTATAGACAGATATAGCTGGGTATCATCAGCATAACAGTGGAAATTAATCCCATGCTGTCTAATAACTCTACCAATTGGGAGCATGTATAAAGTAAAGAGAATTGGTCCTAGCACTGATCCCTGTGGTACTCCACAGGTAACCTTTGAGCGTGTTGAAGATCTATCATTAACATAAACAAACTGAATTCGATCAGATAGATAAGATTTAAACCAGTCTAGTGCTGTTCCTTTAATTCCAACAAAATATTCAAGTCTTTCTAAAGGAATATTATGGTCAACTGTATCAAATGCAGCACTAAGATCCAACAGGACGAGCACAGATACAAGTCCATTATCTGAGGCCATGAGAATATCATTAGTGACTTTCACCAGAGCTGTTTCAGTGGTATGATGAGCTCTAAAGCCAGACTGAAACTCTTCAAAAAGTTCATTATGGTGTAAGTGGTCGCAAACTTGTTTGGCAACTACTTTCTCAAGAATTTTGGATAAGAAAGGAAGATTGGATATAGGTCTATAATTAATCAAGTCATCTGGGTCAAGAGACGGTTTCTTAAGCAGAGGTTTAATTACAGCAACCTTAAAAGCTTTAGGTACATATCCCTGTAACAGAGAGAGATTAATCACATCTAAAATGGAGGAGGAGATCAAAGGGAATACCTCCTTAAATAACCTGGTTGGAACTGGATCTAACATACAAGTTGAAGGCTTAGATGAAGACAATAATTTAGCTAATTCAGAAAGTTCAACTGGATCAAAGCAGTCTAAACCCGGTTCAGATTCCATGACTACCTCAGGTACAATCGCGGATAGAGGAGTGCTTATGATCTTATTTTTAATAAGATCAATCTTATTTATAAAGAATCCCATAAAATCATTGCTGCTAAGAGCAGGTGGAATGGACTGTTCAACAGAGCTATGGCTCTGGGTGAGTTTGGCAACTGTATTAAAAAGAAATCTAGGATTATTCTTATTCTCCTCTATTAATGAGGAGAAGTATGCTGCTCTTGCTTTACAAAGGGTCCTCTTATACAGCAGTAAACCATTTTTCCAGACTAAGAAGGACTCCCGCAGGCCTGTGGAGCGATATTTTCTCTCCAGTTTCCTAGCATTTTGCTTCAAAGTACGCAGCTCTGCATTAAACCAAGGAGCAAGCTTTCTATTTTCAACGGTTTTCATTTTCAAGGGAGCTGCGTTGTCTAAGGCAGTACGCAGAGAACTAGCAACCCCATCAACAAAATCATCAACCTGTGAAGGGGAATAAGCTATGCTTTTGCACTCTGCAGCACTGCTCAGCGACACAGAGGAGAGAGAAAGTGAAGCAGATTCTTTAAAATTTATAACTGCACCATCTGATAAAGATCTACTAAAATTGAACCTTCTTTTGGGGGAGGAGAACTCTGTTAAAGTAATCCTGAAGGTTATTAGAAAGTGGTCAGAGAGGACAGGGTTCTGAGGAAATACTGTTATTTCTTCACATTCTATGCCGTATGTCAGCACAAGATCCAAAGTATGAAGATGAGAATGTGTGGGACTATTCACATTTTGAACAAAGCCAATAGTGTCTAAGATAGCATTAAAGGCTGCTCTTAAGCTATCGCCTTCAATGTCAGCATGGATGTTAAAATCTCCCACTATGATGTATAGTGATATATGATAAAAAGAGAATCAGTGTGTGAAGTTCTATTCTGCACATTGTTTTACACTGCTCCAAAAAAATTCAAGGAACACTTTGAAAGCACTTCAGCTCTCAACGGGGGGGGGGGAAATCATGCTGTTTAGCTATACTGATATGGAATGGGTGATGTGTTAAGAACAAAAGGATGCCACATCATTTGATGGAAATGAAATTGATCAACCTACAGAGGGCTGAATTCAAAGACACCCCAACAATTACACAACTGAAAATGGTATTCAGTAATTTGTATGGCCCCCACGTGCATGTATGCATGCCTGACAATGTTGGGACATGCTCCTAATGAGACAACGGATGGCGTCCTGGGGTATCTCCTCCCAGATCTGGACCAGGGCATCACTGAGCTACTGGACAGTCTGAGGTGCAACCTGGCGGCGCCGGATGGATCGAAACATAATGTCCCAGAGGTGTTCTATTGGATTTAGGTCAGGCGAGCGTGGGGGCCAATCAATGGTTTCAATTCCTTCCTCCTCAAGGAACTGCCTGCATACTTTTGTCATATGAGGCCGGCCATTGTCGTGCACCAGGAGGAACCCAGGACCCACTGCACCAGCATAGGGTCTGACAATGGGTGCAAGGATTTCATCCCGATACCTAATGGCAGTCAGGGTGCCGTTGTCTAGCCTGTATAGGTGTCTGTGCGTCCCTCCATGGATATGCCTCCCCAGACCATCATTGACCCACCACCAAACCGGTCATGCTGAATGATGTTACAGGCAGCCTAACGTTCTCCACGTCTTCTCCAGACCCTTTCACGTCTGTCACATGTGCTCAGGGTTAACCTGCTCTCATCTGTGAAAAGCACAGGGCGCCAGTGGCAGACTTGCCAATTCCAGTGTTCTGTGGCAAATGCCAATCGAGCTCCACGGTACCGGGCAGTGAGCACAGGGCCTAATAGAGGACGTTAGGCCCTCAGGCCACCCACGTGAAGTCTGTTTCTGATTGTTTGGTCAGAGAAATTCACACCAGTGGCATGTTGGAGGTCATTTTGTAGGGCTCTGGCAGTGCTCCTCCTGCACCTCCTTGCAAAAAGGTTCAGATACCGGTCCTGGTGATGGGTTGTGGACCTTCTACGGCCCTGTCCAGCTCTCCTGGAGTAACTGCCTGTCTCCTGGAATCTCCTGCATGGTCTTGAGATTGTGTCGGGAGACACAGCAAACCTTCTGGCAATGGCACGTATTGATGTGCCATCCTGAAAGGAGTTGGACTGCCTGTGCAACCTCTGTAGGGTCCAGGTAGCGCCTTATGCTAACAGTAGTGACAGTGACCCTAGCCAAATGCAAAACTGGTGAAAAAGAGTCAGAAAAGATGAGGAGGGGGAAAAAATGTCAGTGGCCTCCACCTGTAAAACTATATCTGTTTTGATGGTCGTTTCATTGTTGCCCCACCAGTGCACCTGTTGTTAATTTCATTAACACCAAAGCAGCTGAAACTGATTAACAACCCCCTCTGCTACTTACCTGACCAAATCAATATCCCAGAAGTTTAATTAACTTGATGCTAGACTCTGCTTACAAAGTGTTGTTGAGTAGTGTATAAATAAAACAGAGAAAAAGAGAAGCAGTGTTCAGCAAAGTTTTATTATTTACAATGTTGACTAAAACGACTAAAATATGACTAAGACTAAAATAGATTTTTTTCATTGTGACTAAGACTAAGACTAAATAAAAAAAAAACAGACAAAATTAACACCACTCCGGATCCTAGTCTTTGGTACCAGATTATTCTAGCTTCTAAGCAAGATTAATTCTAGCTTTCCCTGTGTTTATTTCTGCCTGTTGCTTATCTGTTTCTGCTCATGGATTTCGGAGTTTAGACCGCCCCTGTGTGCTCTGTTTACCTGTTCTGTGTTTCTGGCTGTTACCGGGATTCCACCTGCTGCCAACCTTGGACCTGTGTTCTGACCACACCTTGGATTTAACCTCCTGGATCTTTGGGTACCTATGTGTGCTCTGGCTACTGAAGGACGCTGCTCCTCTTCTTTTCTGGATTTCTGGTTCTGGCTCAGTAAAAAGCAATGGAGTTTAACACCTTTGGACTACACTCCTTTTCCCGGGCACAGACTGAACTTTGCCTTTGGTTGGTGGCTTTCATGCTCATTATTATCCAGTTGTGAAGTCACTAACCTGATGCTGCGTTCACACCGGACGCAGCTGGCGCGACAGAAGCAGCGAGTTTACAGGCAAAGTCAATGGTTGACGCGCGTCAAGGCGCAGCAAAAGGTCCCGCGGCGCGTTTTGAGCAGCAGGTGCAGCGCGTCTGAGCGGCTGAAGCAGCGCGTCGGGCGCGTTTAAGCATCTGACGCGCGTGACGCGTCGCAAACGCGCTGCTGCTCGAGATGGAAAAATTGAATTTTTGCTGCTCGACACACCACGTCAACCAATCCCTGATCTGGGAGCTGGCAGGGACAGAGACACAGCGCTGATGATCAGAGCGCTATGATCACTCCTCTTAAACAGTTTATTGACGCCTAAATTAACTTAAAATGCAGAAATCTGCCGGCAGAATATGTTGGCTTTTATTATCCTGCTGCCTGCAGTTTGGATTATTTAGATGAAAAACACCTACCAGCTGCCACGGTGAACCGCGAGGAGGCGACCCGGCCAGAGGCTGCTAATGAAGGGATTCCTACTCTCGGCGCTGGTATGTGGGGGCTGAGCGGCTCCGACAGAAAAAATATTGCAAGGCAGGATTATAATCTGAATGAACTGACTGCACTGATTAAGTTTTTTAAGGTGTATTTTCTCACTTAAAAACATATTAAAACTACTTTATTCCCACTGATCACAGCAAATATAGCTGCAAGGCAGAGAAAGGATAGTGAAGCTCCGCCCAACGCGCGTCAGACACACTTTTGAACCCCGCAGCTAGAGCAGCAAAGCTGCTTCAGCCGCGCGTCAGAACTAACTGGAACAAGCAGCAAAAATGAAGCAGCAGACGCGATTTTGCTGCTTTTGCTGCGTCCGGTGTGAACGTAGCATGAGCCTCTACTCCTGCAGAGTTTCCAGTGAGCCAGTTGCAGCAAAGAGCAGCCGCACATCAGTTGAATATATCACTGTTTCTGTTTCTCCTACTGTGACTAACTGTATATACTCTTTCATGCTCTGACATGGGAGCTGGCTCTGAGCTTGTCTGCCTGGCTGTGTTTTTCCTGGATGGGGTCGCCTGTGGAGCTGGTGAGAGTTATGTTTTGTATCTCTGCTTCTTTTTCTATATCTGCTTCTGTCTCCTTCAATCCCAGTCGGCCTCAGCAGATGGCCACTTAACCTGAGCCTGGTTTTACTAGAAGGTATTTCCAGTTAAAAGGTAGCTTCCTCTCCACTGTTGCTACAAGCATGCTTAGTGTGAGGGATTGCCTTTGGGTCAATGAGTCGATGCAATCAACTGGTTTTTGATAGAAAACTTTGAACCAATCTGACAGTATGATCTGGTTGTATTGTCTCTGTAAAGTACCTTGACATGACATGTGTTGTGATTTGCCGCTATGTAAATAAACTGATTTGAAATTGAATTGTCAGATTTGGCCTGTTTGTTATAGAGAAAGTTGTGGAAACAAATCTGCTTTAAGGAGA
The DNA here is from genome assembly GCA_030533445.1 of Cyprinodon diabolis. Classification (NCBI taxonomy): domain Eukaryota; kingdom Metazoa; phylum Chordata; class Actinopteri; order Cyprinodontiformes; family Cyprinodontidae; genus Cyprinodon; species Cyprinodon diabolis. Next base: position 36,372,759 of record CM060077.1, read on the forward strand.
GCATAAAACCCATGGAAGAAATTAGCCTTTCATTTTCCTTGCCACATGTCTGCATGAAAGTTATGGATTTTTAAGGAGAGTATTATTTCCTTTCATGTCTTAAATGAACCATCACTCTCTCACAGACCAGCTTGAATCATTCCCCAACTGCTCGCCAGACACTCTGCAGAGGCATATGCGTCTTTCTTCAGTCTATTAAGTGACATTTGTCTTGGACGGAACCAGAATCTGGCCTGGAGTTCAAAGTGTCTGAATATTTTTGTTGCCTTGTTTGAATAAAGACAGTGTGATTAATCAGAGCTGATCATGTGATCACTGGATTTTCACCTTTTGCAAGATATGTGTCTCACTGCTTGTGTAGGAAAAAAGTTCTAATTACCCACTCATCTTATCCACCTGCATTAATCACTATATAACTAGCATTCAGAGCAGTTATCAGTGCTAGATTATTTCAAGCCTTTGGTGAGATTGATTCTAGCATTACTGGGTTCCAAATACCTGACTCTGATTTGTTCTGCCTCTCGACCTCTGAGCCTGCTTGTTCCCTTCTGATTTGTTTGCCTGAACTGTAATCTGACACCTGAGTGATCTATGTCTGCTTGTGTACTGGCCGGAACCATTTCCTGACAATTGAGCCTGCCTGCCCTCGTCCCGTGACCCAACTCAGTCCAGGATCTCTATATTTGACACGAAGTGCAATACTATAATATAAATATCCATCTATGTAAATACCCATGTAAACACCTCTGGCACATTCTTCTTCTTTGACTGTTTGAGCTAATGTAATGTGTACATTTCTCCACTGTGAGATCAACAGTCAATCAATCAATAACAGCTGATTCCAGTCATTGACTTTGCAGGATTCAGTTCAGACAAGAGATATTCGCTTGGATATTGTTGTTGACAGTGGAGAGGAAGAACTCCCTTCAAACAGTAGGAAATCTCCAGCAGAGAGGCCAGATGGGGGCTCAAGGAGACAGAAGCAGACACACAAAAGAAGAATAGAGGCCCTGATCTATAAATACTTAATATTTTAGAAAAGGTAACAGCAAACTAGTTGCATAGTTGACTCTGCCCAGGATTTGTTAAGTTGAAAACACATAAAGTCAAGGGTCAAACTAACAAATTTTGAAGGATCAAAGAAGTGAAAATGAGGTAGAAGTGTTTCCTATGTCCTCCAGCAGTGTAAGCCTACAGCATCATAACTACAGAGATAGCTCAGGGTAAATTTAGCATCTTTACCTATAAGTGTAGTTTCAAAGCTAATCTTATAACTAGATAGGGTGTCTGTCTCACGGACTAAAACTGGTAGTTGGTTCCACAGGAGAGGAGCCTAATAACTAAATGTTCTGTCTCCCATTTTATTTTAAGAAACCACTAGTAGACCTACAGATTGAGAGCAGAGTTCTGTGTTAGGACCATAAAGAACCCTGAAATCCATTCAGATCCCTAAAATATGATGGAGTTTGTTTTTCATTTTAAATTATATTCAGTATCTAAGGGTAAGCCAGTGAAAACAAGCTGAGATAGGAGAATATGATCTGTCTTTTTAATTTGATCAGAACTCTTGCTGCTGCATTTTGGATAAGGATCAGAAATGAAACATGAGAGATGACTTCATCCTTATGACATCATCTTTTGGGCAAGTCCATTTTATCGCAGTCCTGCTTGACACTGGCACCTCAGTTTGAGATATAGGGAACATGTCATCAAGACCACAAAGTGGATAGTAAAGACACAGAATAACATTCAGGAGCAGATGTAAACCATTCAAATTCAACAGTGAAAGTAAAATTCAAGAGATTATAACTTTGTCTCCAAAGGGTATTCAATTTTAAAATAAGAAAAAAATAATCAAATCAAACTATTCTTAGGTCCAACGACATTCTCTCATGTGGTGTATAATTGTCTATAGGGTGTTTATGGCCCTGAAAAATAATTCCAAAAAACTATAGGATCTATATCCTCTTAAATAGCATCACCAATTTAATTGACCAAGGTTGAAATGCACAAGAAATAAATAGAAATTATAAGAACATTTTCAAGTCATAAGAATACATGCAAGCCCCTGTTTTTCCACTGGAAGCACACCAGGTTCCATCCCACTTTAATAAATGAAGCTCAATATTTATTCTAACTCTTTGCCTCTTATCTACTGGAAAATAGATCCAAAGCAAAAAGCCAAGAAGCAATTTAATTTAGCAGAAAAACAAATGAAATGATCTACAGGTATGTCAGTGGTTCCAAGATAACATGTCAGTATCAGGTGTGCAGTCATGTCAGTATCAGGTGTGCAGCTTCCTCAGAAAACTGTCAGGAAAATGTTTAATTAATTCCCATCACATCTTGGCACATCTATATTCCTAAAAAAAAACTATGAAAACACCCTTGTGTTTTTCTGATGTCGCAATGTAACGCAGCTGCTGGTTGCAGCCTTAGTTAACCTCTTAGCTTGTGCCAAACATGTGAAATACAACTGTTTTGGTGTAAACCAAAAGGAACTTCAGAAGAGTATAGTTTTGCTTCAACATGGACCCAGTGGCAGAACATTTCTCGTCAGCATAAGAAAATCGAGATGCTCTTTAAATGACCTTAGTTGTTTTAAACCACTGATGTCCTTCTCACAACTCGGGCAAAATAGATGGAGCCTGACTAGAGCTCTTCCAGCAGTCAGCTATCCGCGCAGCTGTTAAAGGCTGGATCAGACTAGTCCTGTTGAACCTGCCAGCCTTTGACTGTGTAAGTCACAAGGGAGCTGTTTCAGAAAATAATAAAACTCTCTTCTAAAAAGAGAGCCATTATTCTGAGTCAGCTTATTTGACTCTTTGATACAGTGCCTTTCATTCAGCCCCTTGGACTTTTCAAACAAACAATCTCTAAAATAACATGGAGCTTGTTTTTTTAGGGCTTAATATGTGAAAAGGGGTATTTTCAATTATATTCTGGATCCAATGGTGTAACTTAGTGATGAAAGTTGGTGGGGACGCTCTAAGGTTGGTGGCTGATGGACCTACAGCTACTCAACCCGAATGCTTTTAATAGGGTTTGTATTTTCCAAAAATTAGCTCAAACATATATTTATTTAATGCTTTCCTATTGTTGAGAACACAAGAATACAACAATACATTTGTGGTATTTATAGTTTTAGACAGATGCCTGCCTTTAGTGCCTTATTATAAAAAGGGCTCAAAAACATGATGCCAACATCAATATATCCTGCATCCCTAGTATGGACACAACTTTAATTCCATCCATCCATTTATGTATGGCTTTCCTTAAAGCTGCATCAGCGATTATCCTCCTTCTCTTGTCTCTAGCGTTCTGCTCTCTCTGCTTTTCCTCAGAGTGGCTTTGCCTCGTCTGTTCCTGTTTGGCTGTGTCGGCATCCTGGAGGGAGGCATCAGCTGTGCTGCTTCCATCGATGCCCTTGTTTGTGGATGCTGGAGATCGGCCTGTTTTCCTGTTGCTCTGGCCGTGACTGAGTGGATGTGCACTCTTCATCCTCTGGCATGGGAGCTGGCTCGGAGCTCGTCTGCCTGGCTGTGTATTTCCTGGATGGGGCCGCCTTTTACAGCTGCTTTTTGTATCTCTGCTTCTGTCTCCTTGAACCCCAGTCGGCCTCAGCAGATGGCCGCTCACACTGAGCCTGGTTCTGCTGGAGGTTCCTTCCTGTTAAAAGGGAGTTTTTCCTCTCCACTGTCGCTACAAGCATGCTTGGTGTGAGGGATTGTATTTGAGTCAATGCAATCAACTGGTTTTCCTTAGATAGAAAACTTTGTATCAATTGGACTGTATGATCTGGTTGAACTGTAAAGTGCCTTGAGATGACATGTGTTGTGAATTTGGCGCTATATAAATAAACTGAATTGAATTGAATTCTAAAGCAGCAAAATAAAATTTAGGAATTTGTCCCACATATTGCTGAGAGCCAAAGTCTATGTATTGAACCTTATATTTCAAAAATCATTTACACACTGATATTTGTGCTGTAATTCTTGCAGCTTTGTTATATTTTAATTTTAACTCTGTGTCCTGTGAGTCTGGACGTCTCTGGGTTGGCTGGCAGCTGTTTGAGTTTTGTTCAACAACAAAAGATAAAAAGATGTGAGAAGCCCAGCTTTTTCAAACTTATATGAATGTACAATCTGTTGCCATTTTTAGCTAAAAAAGCTCAGTATGTAACGAACGGCATTTCTAATTTTTTAGCAAACCTGTCTCCTAACTTACTTAAACATATATCAGAGTAGCTGCTGGTTAAAATTCACTGAGTGCTGCTGCAAATTTATATGAATACCTCTTGCCATATTGGGTATCTCTTCTCCTCGTGACTCTGTACACAGTGAATAGTGACCCCAAATAATCTTATGTCCCAAAGCCACAGATCCGATGATATTTCACTGTAATGAAGAGGTCTTCATTACTGGGACTATTATGTAAATAGCTTGTAGCACTTTAAAGGGGCCTTTGCACTTTATTAAAAATCAGCTTGCTTAGCACTAGGACACTTTATTTAGCACTGCACTTTAAGCATAGATTTGCACATAAAGAACAGTTTGCACACAAGGTTTTTAAAATATGTATTGAATATTTATTGGGTATTTTAATAGTTAGCATGTAGCCTTTTGTTCCAGGCTCTCCACAGCTGCTCTCCAGTAGTAATTGGGGTGGTTGTCTGTGGAAAAGAGAATTGATGTTTAGAGCAAGCAAGGGTTACTGTTTAGAAACTTCAGCAAATGTTAATGTAAAGTCTGTTAGAAGTAACTGCAAGGGAAGTGTTGTGGTGGAGAAAGTGACTTACCTGTCTTTTCTGTGTCCTCTCCAGGGTGTTTGGACAAATGCTTCCCTGGTGGTCCAGACACCATTTAAAGGTTCTGGGAGAGACCATGGAAAACATAGGGGGAGTTGTGCACATAGTTTGTGGGATTTCTATAGTGTTTGGGTGTAAGTTAAATCAGATAATTGTTTATAAAAAAATAACCTTAAGTGTGTGTTTGTAGATATTTGATTTAAATGTGTGCTTTTTAGATGGAAGTGAGGAGATAATTTTCATGTAAATGGTTTAGTCCTTCAGCTGTGTCTATTTAAGCCAGAGATTGTGTGTTTGATGGAAAGTGAATGCTGTGGAGCCAAATAAACCTGCTGATGCCTCATCTTCACTCTGCCTGGGAAAGATCATTTTCTCACTGAAAATCCAGCCGAGAGGTCGCCTGTTTACATTCATACAATATCCTATCCACAGAAACCAATGGGACAAAGGAAGACTCCGAAGGAAAGAAGTTTTTTTTTTTTTTCATTATCCTGGGGTCTCCTTTATATATTTGTTTTTGTTTTTCAGGCCTTACTTCCAGCGACCGCCCACCTTTGCTTTACCATGACCTTTTTTACTGAGGGGGAAAAAAAGGTGGATGAGCATGAAAATCCAGCCGAGAGGTCGCCTGTTTACATTCACCAAGAGGTGGGACTCGAGAGCAGTGGGAGAGCGAGGAAAAAATACGGACTGAAAATGCTCTGAAAACAGTTAGCTGCACCCAACCCCAGTTACTGTTGGCTAATCAGCGGAAAGGGGGAAAAAGAATTTGGGGATGTGAAAATTTAAATGACTAGGAGTTGCCTAATTTATGCTCACATAATCCTCTTGCTGCAGCCAAGTTACTGTAAGACAACATAAATCAAAGTGATTTTCACAAGAGTAGTCATTAACTAATAGTTTATGAAGAAAGAGATCTTATGTTAAATAAATCACATTCAATCATTTCAACTTTTTACCCAAATTTTGTTATTTTTAATAGATTATCATGATTTGCTTCTTTGGGTATCTTTGCTGATTTATTTGATTTTGGTCTTGGGCAAGACACTGCCTGGATGGAGTAAAGAGTAAGTAACAGAGAAGCTGCAGAGACTTGTTTTTGATTCTTCACAAAGAAGTACAATTTTATATCTTCATGTTTGAAGCCTGAAATGTGGCAAAAGGTCAAAAAGTTAAAGGGAGCCGAATACTTTCACAAGACACTGTATTACAAAAGGTTTCTTTCGGAATGGATTATATCAATCAGCTAACTCAACTCTGAGTCAACCTTGAGTTCAATGTGAACAGGAGCATGAAAAGATGCCCTCAAGCAGAAAACATGATATGTCATGGCAAAGGAAGGAAATAAAAAGCCTAGAAGTGCCTGTTATTCTCCATTGTACTTCAGCTGTGTTTTTACTTTAGAAGTCCAGACCTGTGTAGAACCAGAGCTTTAACATAAGGGGTTTACAAAGACACCATTCAAACGTAGTTTATTTTCTTTATTTCAGAAAGACAACATCCAGATACAATATCCTATCCACAGAAACCAATGGGACAAAGGAAGACTCCGAAGGAAAGATGTTTTTTTTCCCAGTATCCTGTGGTCTCCTTTATATATTTGTTTTTGTTTTTTCAGGCCTTACTTCCAGCGACCGCCCACCTTTGCTTTACCATGACCTTTTTTACTGAGGGGGAAAAAAAGTTGGATGAGCATTAAAAGGGGTTCATGAGCAAGAGCTGAAATACAAACAATATTAGATTTTGTATCAACTCACAATTTCTGAGCATGTTGAATTCTGTTCAGTAACACAGTAATCTGTGGGATGGGAAAGAATACATGCATCACAATGACAGAATATTATTAAAGTTGAATAAAATCTCAATTAGTTTTGATAGTGGGAACAATCAAACATGTGAATCGTCAATTCAAAGCATGCATGCCCAGGGTACAGGGGGGGCCCTGGACTAACTAAGTAACCTCTGTTAGGATTAGTATTATTGATTTCTGAGTCTGTTATACCCTCATAGTTCCTGCCTGTTGTGTGTCAGAGCTAATGTTTTCTAAAGTAGTTCATCTAATTGGGAAGGTTTCTTTGTCAGGACAAACTGTTCTCATTATGTACTTGGCAAAGATTTGGGGATGGAATGAGAGTGATGTCCTTGATCTAAGAACAAAATGAAATAATTTGATAAGCCTGGAGCCATGGATGTCTCCTGATCTGCAAACGTGGAGTTGTATAAATTGCTTTTTTAACCCATGGCCACTTCATGAGATGTGAGCCCTGTTTGCAAGCAGCTGCCTTATGTAACACTAAGCAACTTCTCTGATATGAGTAAGGTTAAAATTTCTGTCAAAATCTGTTTTCATCCTCATGTCTATTTAATACTTATACATTATGAAAAGTATTATTTTGACCCGAGTGATCTCTTCAAAGCAAAAGAACCAGAGAGCGAAAGCTTCAAGGTGTAATCTTTCCATAACACCTCTATGGTCAACAATGTGTGTTTTTAAATGTTAGCAAACAAATACAGATTTATTTTTAATAAAAGCTTTTCCTGTTAGGCCTTCCGATTATTACTTAAGTCTGATTATCCACTGCAGTACCAGGGAATTACCCCCACCTGCCATTCCTTCTCAATGGTTATTCTGCTAACGCAGCATCTTTGGGGTTTATCAAGCTGCTTAACATAAGGCTGGCTGTGCTCAGGTGGACGGGAAAATACAGAACCTAAATTTTCCTCTCTGTCCTAGGTCAGGCAGCGGCTACATCACTTTAACATTAGCTCTATTTAAACTACAGTTTTGAAACCATGTCGAGATCAGTCCAAGTAGACCAGAGCAGAACTAAACCACCGTACACCGGCGGTGCGCTGTCACTGGAAATCCGCTTCAACAGCAGCCTCTGGCCTGGTCACCTCTTGGGGGTTTTCCGCTACTGTTTGTGGCGGCTGGAAGTAGATTTTTAGCGTTTCTCATGTACACAATTCAAACTGCAGCCACCGGAATAATAAAAGCAAAGATATTTTGCCATCAGTTTTTGACATTTTAAGTTAAATTAGGCGTTAATAGACTGTTTCAGGGGAGTGATCATCGCGATCTGCATCAGCAGTGCTGTGTCTCTCTCCCTGCCAGTTCCGAGATCAGCTTCTCTGATTGGCTGATGTGGGGTGTCGAGCAGCAAAAGTCAATTTCTTCCAACTCCAGGAGCTTCTTGTGCAGCGCATCCCGCGCTTCAGATGCTCAGAAGCCACAAAGTGCTGCTTCAGGTTCTCAGCTGTGTCAAGATGCCCTGCTCCTGCTGCTCTAAAATCCCTGCAGGTCCTTCTGATGCGCCTTGATACGCATATTAACCAGCTGCTTCTGCTGCAGTCTCAACGTGCAGTCTCAACGTAGCTTTAAATCTAGTTTAGCCCCTTTTGTTTATTTGAAAGAACTTCTCATTTGCTTGTAAATATGATATACTTATATTTCTAAGGTGTTTTTGTGAATGACTCTTAAAAGACTCAAAACAACTCCCATTAACCGATGTTATCAGTTTAATCTGTTTGTAGCCACTTGTTCTGCAGAATTGACGTCTAATTACAAAAATTCACAAAATGTATATTTAATAATTTCACTGGCAGAGGGGAAAATCTTGACACTGTCCCAAATTAAAGTTGCGTATTTTAATTCTATGGTTCTATTTTCTGTTTCTTTTTCTTGAGTCATATGTTTGGTTATTATGAGAATTAAGATGGACAATAGTTGGAAGGTGCATAGCCCCTGTACTATGTCCATGTACTTTTTTTTTATATATATATTCTGGCCGATATATATCGGATATCGACCAATATTGGATAACGGTTTCTGAAAACATGAAAGACATGACCAACATTTTATTTATTCTAATTAGATGGAAGAATCTAAAACCCCATTGTCTCATTGTTTTGTTTTAAACTTTAAAAGTAAAGAGTTAAACTTATGATAATGAATTAGGTTTAATATGGGAATAGTCACTGTTTATAATGGCATGGCATCTCCTGTATTCTTTGGGTCATGCATGGTTAGATGTGTTTAAAATAATCATGTAATGTCTTGTGCAGTTAATCCTACTGTGTAAGTAAATATTTAAGTCTAACCTAGAGAAAAACCTTTACATTTATTGTTTAAACTATCAAACTCACTTTTATACTTTATGAGGTAGTTAAAAGCAGTATTAGGTTTTAAAAACTCACCTCATATTTTTGGTGCTTCATTTGCTCCATGTAATCAAATTTCTCAGATTCCAGCTGGTAGATCCAGTTCCACATCTCCTGCACCCGGTTCCTAAGAATAAATAAACCGTTTTTATTACCAGACTGTAAATGTTGTCGTTTTTATGGTTATATTTTGTTTTATAGCGATTCAGCAGGGTAAGTGTCTCTAGAGTAAAGCTTTAAAGGAATGCACAATTAACCTTGACATTGGACTTTATTTAAAAACATATATATTTTCAATTTAAACATGATGCTGTGAAACAACTGTAAGTTTTTAACCCTGTAATGCCAAATGTATCGTATTTGATACATACGGTTTCTGAAATGTTTTGCATCTGACACCTTTTGCATAATTTAATGGTAAAAACTTTGCTCAAAATCCTATTGTACACAATCAGATATACCTGATAACAGCCAGTAGAAGACTACACAAAAAATAATCTTGACTTATCACATAGTAATAAATTATTAATATCAAAAATGTATTTTCTGTTTTTTCTTTTAACATATTTTGTGAAAAGGGCAAATTAAGAATTCAAACCAAAAAAAAGTAATTTTCTGTTTTGTTTTATTCTTGGATCGGGCTTTAAAGGGTTAAAGATTTTAATTCCTAAAAAAACAAAATTTTAGAAATGTTACATGGATCTTAACAGGTTGTTTGTGCTACAATGCATTTTGGGTAAATGACATATGCTAGTTTGTGTAGCATTAGCTCTAGAGGTGGCCGATACCAGGAATTTTTAATCGATACAATACTAAGTAAATACAGAGTCAGTATCACTGATATCAATACAATACCGATACTTTTTAACGATTAGGCTTTATGTATTTATTTATTGGGGCAATGAGTAAAGCAGTGTTGTGCCTGAACGCGTTCATTGAACGAAAGTTCATGAACTCGTTCATATTTTTGGCGAACGTGAACTGAACGTATTGTATTACTGCCTGATGAACGTTATTGTGAACTCGTCCATTCTGGTGTCTGTGAACGGCACGCTCTCTCAGTTCAACTTCGTTCAATAGGTTGCCAGATTTCTATAGAGCCCTCCAGGCGAAACCCCGGCTAAATCACACCGTAAACAGGCCTTAATATGTAGCGGGAAAAACACCCAATCTGGCAACACCAGCTACCAGTGTCGTAGCCTACAGCCGCGTGCCTCATCAAAACAAAATGCAGCGTGGAAGCCAGAGCAGCATGGAGGCGACCGTGGATGCGACAAAGCAGCAGTATGATCACTTAAAACAGTTTTATGACCAGGTGGTCGGTGAGGATGATGGCAACAATCTTACATTTCTCTGCAAACTTTGCCCGCCGGCTTTCAGTAAAAAAATCCGCACTTAAACCTGCCTGGTATAATTTTCCAGGGTTCCTTTTTAGTATGTACTGAAATGAAATTTCAAATGGAAAAAAATATTAAAATAAAAAAAAACATTTGCACCTTAAAGACTACTTTCCTGTTTTTCTTTTAATAATTCCTCATAAAAAAGACCATTTAAGCAGCACATTTTTCCTGATGTTTTTGAGAATATACTGTAGGGGTGAAAGCTGCAGCTGCTACTAGTGAAGTGAATGGACAGCAACAAAGCATTAAAGCAACAATGGGGAAATGCTGTCCTCTCAATGCTAATGTAAATCCTGGTTGGATAAGGGTTCAAAACGATATGAAGATGAAATCTGACGCACAGTTTCAGAGTTACAACTGATAAAATAATTGTTTTCTGTGGTTCTACAGTAGGCTATGATGTAATTGAGCAATATATGAAAAAAAAGAACTGTGAACTAGTTCATTTTTTGACTTATGAACTATGAACTGAACTAGTTCATTTTAAAATGTGTGAACTGAACTTTGAACTAGTTCACGTAGAAAGAGAACTTTCCCAACACTGGAGCAAAGTTTCGTCTCTTCTCTCTGTTTCTGTAGCTTGATGTTTTCTTGCTGGTGTTGTGTTGCTGGTGTTGTGTTTCCACTGCATTTAATCGGCTTTTTACAAATCATACAGCTTGCCACTGTTTCATTTACATTTTTAAAATCTAATCAAACGCCGCTTCTTTCCCTCCTCATGTTTTTCTGCTCTGCTGTGGAGCAGCAGCGCAGTTATATGTGTCGAGCGGAGCGAGAGCTGAGTGGGCGGGGCCAGGCTGAGCCTGCGTGCTGAGCCAGTTACGAGAGGGGGGAGCAGCAAAGTGATGTAACACAGGCGGGAAGACTGGTCAGTCTGCTGCATTTAGTGCGTGTGGGAGAGAAGAAAAAGTATAGATCTTGTTTAACCAATATTGTTCGATAACAATACCAAAGTTGGTATCGATAGTATCGATCCTAAGATCGATCTGCCCACCTCTAATTAACTTTGTCCAACAAAAACGGCAACAAGAATGTCTGAACAGAACATTTTTAGAAGATTAAAGTTGATGATGATGGGAGAATTGGACAAAGAAGCTACAAATTGAAGATGCTAAAACAGATATAGAGCTATGCTACAAAGAGCTCCAGTTTCTAACTAAATCTGTTTACGGTGAGCATTAGGATCCAAACATTTTCTCAAATATATTAAAAAGATGTGTTAGTGTGGAGGTCTTCAACAGGGGTCCGTGACCCCTAGGGGGTCCAAGGAGGTACTGCATGGGGGTCACCAACGTTTTGGTTGATTAAACTTTTGTTTTTTATATTCCCCGCTGCAATTGTTTACACTAATTGAAATGTCTTTGAATCCACAATAACATGAATTCAACACACTGTAGTAAACAGATGGATGGAGGCAGAAGATGTCTTTCAGTCATCAATGCTCACATTCAGCGACACACAGGATCTCTTTCAAGCTGGGCACCGTTTCATTCACAACATCTGTCCCATCAACCAGGAATCAGAATCAGAAATACTTTAATAATCCCAAATTACTTTAGTTGCATTACTTCATCTGTAATAGAGTGACTATAGGACCAGTTTGATAGAACTCAATTTCATACAATTTATATAATTAAGGGGTCCCTGCTCCATCTCGCCATCAGTTTGGGGGTCCTTGGCCTAGAAAACGTTGAAGACCCCAGTGTTAGAGCAACTGTTTAGTGTTGGACACAGGATCATTTAGTTTTGAATTAATAGTTTTTAACAACAGTGCCTATACTTTTGTTCAAAAATATGACCATGTTTCCTGATTAGCCTCTGCTTGAGAAGCATTATCTCCAAAATAAAAAAAAAACGCCACTCACCTTAAACCATCCTCTCTCATATTATCGATGCCTAAAGGCTGCCGTCTATCAGCCAGTGTCTTCCTTTTGATCTCCCTGCCTGTCAGCCGTTTGCTCTTCCTCGACTCAGCCTGGAACAGAGTTGAACCCCACATAGTCACCCTCTGCTCTGTCCTGTTCTCCTCATCAACCCGCCTGAAAACAAGTGACTGACCTTGGTCAGGAAGCCTCCAAAGTTGGCTCCCATTCCAGTTAGCACTTTCTTCTTCTTGGCATCATCATCTGCCTTCTTTTTGGCCTCCTCTTCCTCTTTTCTGTGACGTTCCTCCTGCAAAGGTGTATGTATAAGGAATGGATTGCATAGATTGATATATTCATACACACACACGCACATATATACACTGCCTGGCCAAAAAAAAGTCGCCACCTGGATTCAACTAAGCAAATAGTTACAAGCCTCCTATTGGATAATTACTGCATGGGTGATTATCTTTCAGCTGGCAACAAGTTATTTAACCCCAACTGGTGCAATGACTTGCTTCTCATTTCCTAAACAACCATGTCGAAAGACACATCCCGTGATTGTGGAAAAGATTTTAGTCTGTTTGAGAAGGGTCAAATCATTGGCATGCATCAAGCAGAGAAAACATCTAAAGAGATTGCAGAAACTGCTAAAATTGGGTTATTAACTGTCCAACGCATTATTAAAAACTGGAAGGATAGTGGGGACCCATCATCTTCAAGGAAGAAATGTGGCTGGAAAAAAATCCTGAATGATCGTGATCGGCGATCACTTAAACGTGTGGTGACATCAAATCAAAGAAAAACAAAAGTAGAACTCGGGGCTATGTTTAATACTGAAAGTAGGAGCATCTCCACACGCACAATGAGAAGGGAACTCAAGGGATTGGGACTGAACAGCTGTGTAACCGTAAGAAAACCACTAATCAGTGAGGCTAACCGGGAAAAAAGAATTCAATGGAAGAAGGTCATGTGGTCTGATGAGTCCAGATTTACCCTGTTCCAGAGTAATGGGCGAACCAGGGTAAGAAGAGAGACAGGTGAATTGACCCACCATGCCAACTGCCTACTGCACAAGCCTGTGGGGGCGGTGTTATGATCTGGGGTTGCTGCAGTTGGTCAGGTCTAGGTTCAGCAACAGTATGTGCTTAAAGAATGAGGTCAACTGACTACCTGAATATACTGAATGACCAGGTTATTCCATCATTGGACTTTTTCTTCCCTGATGGCACAGGCATATTCCAAGATGACAATGCCAGGATTCATCGGGCTCAAATTGTGAAAGACTGGTTTAGGGAGCATGACACATAATTTTCACACATGGATTGGCCACCACAGAGTCCAGACCTCAACCCCATTGAGAATCTTTGGGATGTGCTATAGAGGGCTTTGCGCAGCGCTCAGACTCTACCATCATCAATACAAGATTTTGGTACCAACAAATACGGCACCGATACCATTTTGAAAGCCAAATGTTTATTCAACTACTGTCACCCATTCTATGTAGGCAATAAAAAGTTCTACTGGATTCACTTTGTATTAGTCTTTATCTGGTTTCACAAAGGTAGGCAGCAGCTAGACAAAGCCATGATGGCAATTATTTTATATCTAAGAAGTATGCAGTTCTTCATAGGCAGGAGCCAGGTATAAGAGCCAAAGAAAAAAAAATAAAATAAAAGATCTATATATATATATCTATCTCTCTCTCTATATATATATATACACTCACCGGCCACTTTATTAGGTACACCTGTCCAACTGCTCATTTACACTTAATTTCTAAGCAGCCAATCACATGGCGGCAACTCAGTGCATTTAGGCATGTAGACATGGTCAAGACAATCTCCTGCAGTTCAAACCGAGCATCAGTATGGGGAAGAAATGTGATTTGAGTGACTTTGAACGTGGCATGATTGTTGGTGCCAGAAGGGCTGGTCTGAGTATTTCAGAAACTGCTGATCTACTGGGATTTTCATGCACAACCATCTCTAGGGTTTACAGAGAATGGTCCGAAAAAGAAAAAACATCCAGTGAGCGGCAGTTCTGTGGGCGGAAATGCCTTGTTGATGCTAGAGGTCAGAGGAGAATGGCCAGACTGGTTCGAGCTGATAGAAGGGCAACAGTGACTCAAATAACCACCCGTTACAACCAAGGTGGGCAGAAGAGCATCTCTGAACACACAGTACGTCGAACTTTGAGGCAGATGGGCTACAGCAGCAGAAGACCACACCGGGTGCCACTCCTTTCAGCTAAGAACAGGAAACTGAGGCTACAATTTGCACAAGCTCATCGAAATTGGACAATCGAAGATTGGAAAAAAGTTTCCTGGTCTGATGAGTCTTGATTTCTGCTGCGACATTCGGATGATAGGGTCAGAATTTGGCGTCTACAACATGAAAGCATGGATCCATCCTGCCTTGTATCAACGGTTCAGGCTGGTGGTGGTGGTGTCATGGTGTGGGGAATATTTTCTTGGCACTCTTTGGGCCCCTTGGTACCAATTAAGCATCGTTGCAACGCCACAGCCTACCTGAGTATTGTTGCTGACCATGTCCATCCCTTTATGACCACAATGTACCCAACTTCTGATGGCTACTTTCAGCAGGATAATGCGCCATGTCATAAAGCTGGAATCATCTCAGACTGGTTTCTTTAACATGACAATGAGTTCACTGTACTCAAATGGCCTCCACAGTCACCAGATATCAATCCAATAGAGCATCTTTGGGATGTGGTTGAACGGGAGATTCGCATCATGGATGTGCAGCCGACAAATCTGCTGCTACTGTGTGATGCCATCATGTCAATATGGACCAAACTCCTTGAGGAATGCTTCCAGCACCTTGTTGAATCTATGCCACGAAGAATTGAGGCAGTTCTGAAGGCAAAAGGGGGTCCAACCCGTTACTAGCATGGGGTACCTAATAAAGTGGCCAGTGAGTGTATATATATATATATATATATATATATATATATATATATATATATATATATACCATCCCCTGTGACATTGTATTGCTGAATGTGTAAAATTTCTACTAATGATGGCAACGATAATGGCAACAATATTGCCCTTTCAACATTAACCTGGCTGTGGGCTAAGGAGTAGCCTGAGCAAAAGAAATCAAATCAACAAAGTGACCTCCCATGACTATGAATCTGATCACAGTGGGAAATTTGTCACCTGTATTTGTCCCTAATTATGTAGGTGCAGTGATAGTCATTGCAGTCCAGGGACAGGGTGCAGCTCCTCTATAAGATGCCTTGGTTAAGGTCAATGACCGGCATACCTGACAACCAACAACCAAACCTGCTTTAGGTTGATAGACTATATTAATCAGGCTATGTATGCTTCCAAAAAAACAATTCCACCATCCCCCCTTTTTTTTTTTTTTTTTTTTTTTACAACTAGACTATTAGTCATAGTCATTTCAAAAAAAGTTAAAAACAATCCACTGGACTTTGTTCCCAAGTTTGAAGATGTTTTGCCTCCCATCCATGATGCTTTTTTAATTCAAAGTGTCAGAAATAGCGTAAAGTTCAAGGCTTTACAGGCTGGACCAAAAACACTTTGTTTTGGTTTAGAAAACATGCAACTGGACGAGCGGGCCCGCCCCTTTTGAATAGGGGTCGTTTGAGTTAGTCGTTTGAGTTACCTGTCTATGTCTCTGAAAGAGGGTCGTTAGAGGCCTGGCTGAAAGGCTATGGGGGGAGGGGATTACAAAGTTTACAGATACTTTTGAAGACAAATGAGGCAACGTTTTTTATTGCGGGGTATCAGTGTAAAAGGGCCCTGTATCAATAATGATATCACACTTTTTGATTTTTATCTATAGTGCAGAGAACCATGTATAGATTTATTTCCACTTTACCACCTTGTGCTGATCTGTGACATACAATCCTCTAAAATACAATCAAGTTAGTTATTATATCATAACAAAATTGGAAAAATGGTTACAGATGTGTTTGCAAAGCAGTGCAAATGTTAAACATGAGCTGCAAGTGACAGTTAAACTGAGGAATTACTGTTTCAAACAGGTAAAGAAAACCAGGCCTTTACCGCAATCCGGATCTGCCGGTCTTTCTCCTTCTCTGCTCTAACCCTCTGGATCTCAGCCCTATCAGCTCGACGGCGTTCCTGAGGGTAAAAAAATACTTAGCAATCGTCTACTTTCTCATTTATTTGAAAACCAATTTGGAGTCTTGGAGACAAGCAATAATCTTAAAAGCAATCTCACAATGCGATCCTTCAGACCAATCAGTTCCTCCTCATCCTTCTTCCTTTGCTCAAAGTGAGCATCAATCAGGGTGTGCAGCTCCAATAAGTCCTTTTCCATACGCTTCCTGTGGATGTCCTGGCAAAGAAATGAAACAATGAACAACAAAGTCACAATGAATGAAAGAAATGTAGAGCCTCAGACACCGAACCATTTGCACTGCAAAAACAATCTGAGTAAAAATTTCTTAAAAAGAGCATATTTGCTGTTAATTTGAGTCAGTAAACAGATTAGCTTCCAATGGAATGACGACTTTTACCATTAAATTAACATTATTAGATATAATGGACTTGACTTCAGTTTTTTGCAATATGATTTGAGTATGTGTGAATTCCTCCCTGCCATAGTAACATCGACAACCGTTTAAGTCAGTTGAATAAAAAAAGATTAGAAATAAAATTCAAAAGAATCTCACATCCGTCTCTCAGTCCACAAGATAACATAACGATGCCTCATTTTTGCTAAATTACCTTTGTGACCTCATGTCTCATTTACGATTTTTATTAACCTGCTGTCGCAAAAAAATGATATTTATTTATTTTGTTTTAATCAAGTCAAATATTACATCTGAATTTGCATGTATTATCTTATATTATCACATTCCTTTAAGTTCTCATGAAACAATAGTGTTAAATCCAACAGATGCCAGATTTCTTTTTTCATTCTACTGTATAATGTGGCGTCTTCTTAAAAACAACATGGAGCTAAACTGCATGATATTTAAGCATTGTATACATATCTGCACAAATAATACAAATATTTGGTTACGGTGATAAATAAAACAATATTTAATTATTTTATTACACTGTTTTTTTTTTAGAGATTCTGTATTGGTGCAGGAATGAAAGGAACAGCAAAGCAGGGAGAAAGATTTGAAGTACTATTTGGCTGAGGAGCTACGATGGAGTAT
>CM060077.1:36395178-36537678 GCA_030533445.1 Cyprinodon diabolis
CTGACCGCTTAGCTTTTTTTTTCTTTACAGTACAGGAAACTGGATAAATAAGGCTTCTGGACCGGACCTTAGCATTATTGCTCTTTCCTCAAGTATTTTTCCTTCATTTTGAAACCAAACATTTGAAATGACACTGGGGTTCTTTAAAAGGACAAATGTCCTGTAATCGATACTCATAAACATGTTATTCCTTATCTTTTTCAAAGGGCGTGCAATGATTTTGGCTGTAAACCTGTTTTACCAGCTGGACTGGCATTCCTCGCCTAT
Organism: Cyprinodon diabolis; assembly: GCA_030533445.1. NCBI lineage: Eukaryota > Metazoa > Chordata > Actinopteri > Cyprinodontiformes > Cyprinodontidae > Cyprinodon > Cyprinodon diabolis. The sequence goes on from CM060077.1 coordinate 36,395,446, forward strand.
TTTGCAAAGGAAAAAAAGCAAAAAACTTAGGAACTGTAAGCCCAAATTCCATGTGCAATACATTATTTGAAAGCTAGAGAAAGTTGCAAGTTCCTGGTTTGATCCCCAAAGGAGGCCCTTTGTGCTTCTGAGCAAGACTCTTATTACAAAATATAAGCTGTGCTTCTGCCATCAACACCTTTGTTTATAGATAGGCTGGATATGCTCTCTTCATCGTCTGACATAGGAGTTGGCTTGGAGCTCGTTTGCCTAGCTGTGTGTTTCCGGGCGGTTCCGCCTTTTCTGCTTATTTCTGTATTTCTGCTTCTGTCTCCTTGAACCCTTTAACACCCTTTAGTTTCCTAATATATAAATTCAAATTGGGTGACTATAACACAGACCCACCTGCATCAGTTCAAACATGACTCAAAGTTATTGTTTTTTATTCTCGGAAATTATCGGTCTTTTGTGAACAGCATTAATAAAGACATTCTTGAAAGAAAGCAGGTTTTATTGTATTATATCTGTTCTACATCATGTCAACCACAAATGCAGGAAATTTCAGACCTCTAGCTATAACAGTTCCAGAGCTGTGGGGGGGGGGAATTTTATGCATTCTGAGTTATTACCCCCACTTAAAGGAATAGTACACCCAAAACATGATTAGCCTTCATTTTCTACTCACCCCCATGCTGAACAACACTCTGGAGTACTTTTTTGATATCTCAAATGCATCTGGAGATCTGGGAGGCTTCTTGCTGTCTGCTGACATTCAAATAATGGAGGTCTATGGTGCCCGAGGCAGAAAGGTCCATAAAAGTCCACAAAAAACGTGTCAATATTCCTCCATACTGCTCGTTCAATGTATTCCAAGTGTCCTGAGTGGGTAGCATCCAGAATTTACTCGAAACGAAGTCATTTAGAATGTTTTTAGAGCATAAACAGTAGTGTATAGGATTTCCTAAAAGCGCGTGCCTGCGAGTTCACGACTGTACGGAAACCGCGGCAGACCAAACCAGATGAAAGTGCGCACAGATCTCCAGATGCATTTGAGATATCAAAAAAGTACTCCAGAGTGTTGTTCAGCATGGGGGTGAGTAGAAAATGAAGGCTAATCATGTTTTGGGTGTACTATTCCTTTAACCTTTATGAGGTTAATATGGCTCTCTGGATTAGTGTTGCACCGATACCAATACCAGTATCGGGCGGGGCCCCGATCCAGCAATAAAATGGTGGTATCGGTATCGGCGAGTACCAACAAATAGGGCACCATTACCATTTTGGTATTTATTTTACATCCAATTATATACACACACACATTTCAAACAGATGGTATCGGTATGATATCGGCCGATACTGTACAGCGAGGTATCGGGTATCTGGGCCAAAAAATGGCATCGGGGCAACACTACTCTTCACTGTAAAGGGTGCTATATGGCATAAAGGCTTAAAATTTAAGTCATGAGAAATTTACCTCAGGATTTAACCCATCCCCCTGGGGAGCAGTGTGGGGTTAAGGGTCTTGCTCAGAGAGCCAGAGTGCCGGCTGTGGGGAATAAACCGTACTTGCAACCTTCTCAGAGCACAAGCGCACTGATCTAACCATCAGGCCAACATTCCCCTTACAGCAGGGGTGTCAAACTGGTTCCAGAAAGGGCTGTGTGGCTGCAGGTTTTCTTTCCAACCAAGCAATAGCACACCAGAATCCATTCATCTCATCAGGTCATTGTGTTCAGATTGAACTCACTTAATTAGATGACTGGAGTCTGGTGTACTACTGCTTGGTTGGAAAGAAAACCTGCAGCCACACAGCCCTTTCTGGAACCAGTTTGACATCCCTGCCTTACAGTGTAGCGTCTCGACCACCTCGTCTCCAATGATCTCATCTCACTCTGTTTTTCTCTGACATCACAGCTATACTTTGCTCTCTGCTGAACATCACAGTGAAATCCTTTGAAGTTTGCGGTAATAATGGGACATTAATGTGACAACGGGCCAAAAAAGTGCAACATCATGTAAAAGTAATCAAAAATAATAATAATTAATAATAATTAATATTGTATCTAAGCGGGTTTTGCTGTGAATGATATAACAGAACAGTAGCCACAAAATAACGCCCTTCCTTAAAAAGAGGAGTGATTCATCCTGACTATATTTTAAATCATTAATCACTTTGAAGAGAGGGACACACTTAGAGAAAGGATTGGCTTTAAATTGTCCATTTGAGCTGCCATTGTTCTGACATAAAACAGACAGACGGTCCCCCATGGCGTGGGCTGCTGACACCTTCCTGGAAGGGGGACTCAGAGATTGATGAGGTGTCAACAGGTGAGAATGTAACAGAGAGGTCAAACACATAGCGACCGTAAATGATTGTGTTTCTGTCACTGCCCTGGTCCCCCCCACACACACACACACACACTTAACCCCTCACTCCAGTTCATCCTCTTTGATTATTAACCCAACTTTTACTCCCTGTATCCTAATGAACCATTTCATTCTGCTAAATTAATCAGAATATTGGCCTTGACAGAACAAAACACGATTTTGTATAAAATAATAACTAATAATTTGATATTTACCCCTTATTGGACAAGATAACTGATTTGCTGAGAGGAAGCTAAGTAATGGAGATAATAAATAATAACTTTGTCACTTAATTTACGGTCAGAGATTATGAAATCCCAAATAATTTCAACAAAGATAACACAAAATGTCTATATATTACTGATTACAACCGATTTTGTTCCCTCACAGTTTCTCTAAGTTATTTTTAAATATAATTAAGTTCATAATAAAGCAAAGTGGTATCTATACAACTATTATCTATGCTAATGTTGCCAAGTCAGTCCTTTGTGCACTCCTTTGGTTGTTGAGTTCGGGGAGAACTTAAGGCAGCCATGTGACAGCATCAGTAAACCAAAGAGCAGATTAACCTTTACTGACAGCTCTGCTCTTTCTCTTCCCCTGTCGGCTGTTGTGCCAACTGTCATACATGATCAAATTGCCTGCGTAATGCTGCTTTCACCAACACATCAGGGAATCTCAAATCCCCCATGTGCTGCTGCTGATCTGTTGTCAGTCTCTGAGAATACACAGGATTTGGAGTCAGTAAAGTAAACAGCTGCAGCTTCCGTAAACAATTTGAGTTGGTTGAGATTTGTTTTGTTAAAACTCAGTGGATATGCTGAGGTGATGCTATATTGTCTCTGAAGTAGAACTCCTAAAAGAATGTACTGTAGCAGCCATTCAAAATGGCCCTTCCAAGTCAAACGGCAGCTGAATGGCAGCTTACTGTCCTGCGACTCCCAGCCAAATCCCCTGTAACTTCCGGCCAGTGGTCCTTTCCTGGGCCTCCATTTTTTTTACTCTGAATCCACCCTTTTACTGAATTACAAGGTCTGACCAGGAAAAGACACTTCTCTTTTGACCTTAATGTCCATAAAATGATGAAAAAGAATATTTTAGTACAAGGATGTTTAAAAAGGAATTGTAGAGGACCAGCAAAGGACCCATGAAAGAAATGTTGGTATCATGAGTTTCATTAGTGGTACACTTCTAATGGTTAATGGCAGTCCGTCATTACCCCTCATGAAAAAGAACTCTCTGAGGATCTAAATTAAAAGTCCTAAATCTTTTCATAAAAATGTTTGAGGCCAGCTTTCCTAAAAGTCTGATTCTGCATCATTAAATGTGTCTCCACTTCAACACCTCTGAGTCATTTTTCTTCTGAGTCAATCAGGTCATTGCAGGACTCTGGAGACCTTAAATGCATGCTCAGATACTTTTAAAAGGGGCAATTCAGGCATTATGTTTAATGAGTAGTTATTTGGTTAACAGTAAACTATGTGATGATTTCAATGTCTCATTTTCAGACACTGTAACACTTGTGTGCAGTATTTCGCAAGGCAGCTGCCTCGGTCCCCTGCTTTACAGTATTTATGTACTATATGTCATATGTGCTGCTTAAGGCCTGTATGACTGTCTATGCAGATGATAAAACTGTACATGGCAGATGATAAAACTTTATACGTCTCATCATCAGATAAATATCAGGTGAATAATATCCTACAGTGTTGGCCTAGTGGTTAGAGCAGTGCTCTTAAAAAGTAGCAAGTACCTGGTTCGAGCCCCAAAGGAGGCCCTTTGCGTTTCTGAGCAAGACCCTTATTACGAAATATAAGCTGTGCTGCTGCCATCAACACCTTTGTTTATACATGTTCAACATTGGCCTGTTTTGTAATGTATTCCTGTTTCTCTGACTGTGACTGGCTGGATATGCTCTCTTCATCCTCTGACATAGGAGTTAGCTCGGAGCTCGTTTGCCTTGCTGTGTGTTTCCGGGCGGTTCCACCTTTTCTGCCTTTTTCTGTATCTCTGCTTCTGTCTCCTTGAACCCCAGTCGGCCTCAGCAGATGGCCGCTCACACTGAGTCTGGTTCCGCTGGAGGTTTGGTCCTGTTAAAAGAGTTTTTGCTCTCCACTGTCATTACAAACATGCTTAGTGTGAGAGATTGCCTTAGAGTCAATGAGTTGATGCAATCATCTCGTTTTCCTTAGATAGAAAAATTAAAGCAATCTAACTCTATGATCTGGTGAATTCCCTTGAGGTGACGTGGTTTGAATTGCCGCTATAGAAATAAATGGAATTGAATTGTATTAAAGTAAAAACCTTCCACCAACCCATCCCTTACCCCTAAACCTAAAGAAACACCAGAATACATGTTACAATATAATCCTAAAGCTAACTTTGCAGGCTGAAATGTAAATAAATTATTTGTCCTTATACAATGTCTGCAACCTGTCATCCACCTAATTAAACTACGAGAGAGGTGCTTTGACCAAGATTGAGTATTAATCCGATGAGTTCGGATTGAGAATGTATTGGAAAAACACTGAGATATTGGAGGGAAGTGTGATGATAACTATTCATAACTTTTGGGATTCACAAATCTTGAATTTATGAGAAATCTGAAATAAATACGTAAAACATATGGAAAGCCATGAGGAGTGTAGTTTGGGATTTGCTTTTAGCCATGTTGGGAACACAGCAGGCATTTGATTTTTGTGCAGACTCTGGTGGTGGCATACAGTACTATGCTTCTGGAGTGCTTTACTTTAAAGGAAAAGTCCGGTCAGGAAGGAATAAGCAATGGATCACCATCTATACCTTAAAACTAATACATTTGCGGGGAATTAATGAATTTAACGTTAATCATAAAAAAAATAAAAACTATTTTCTTTGCGACCACTGGGTCTGGGAGCGGCCATTTTTGCCCAATTTTACTAACACCTCACTCCTGACATCTTCCGGCAGTGACGTCACGGTGCGGTAAGCCTAAAGCCATTCTCCCCACTTTACAAGCAAAATCAGTGGGAACTACTACATCTGCAATCAATAACAATTGTTGAAGATTTCCAAGACTTTACCATTGATATTCACCAGAGCTATAGTTAAACTGACAATGCCCACGTGCATGGCAGCTGGATGCTGGAATACATTGGGTAAAAGTGAAAAAAAAAGAGTTATTTCACCTTTCTGATTCATAATCCTCCACGGACGGGTTCGTCGTTAGATTGCCAATTAGAAGAGGGAGGATTTGCCATTGAACTTCTGGCCAGAGAAAAAACACGTAATATGTAGCCAACATTTGCAAGAAATGTTTTCCAGATGACTTGGATAATAGCGCGTTGTGACAAACACCAAATACAGCACTGGGACTTGATCAACAGCCGATACCGCACCGTGACGTCACAAACCAGTAGGTGGCAGTAGTGTTCTTTGACAAACATGGAAGCCTCCAGTAAAGCACAAATGAATAAAACCCTTATCATTTCTTGAACATTTTGTAATAATTATATATTTAAAGTACTTGGAAAAGTTTAAATTCTGAATATGACCGGACTTTTCCTTTAAAAGGGTCACAGCCAGAGTTGCTTTAAATCTACCAACAAATGTGTTAAGAGTGGAAAAAGGGAGCGGGTGAAAACATGGCTGGCAAGATGAATGAGAGGTGCACATTTCAACACCCCTGTTTAGAGTGTTGGAAGCTGCACATTTGGAGCTGAACTCAGGGAGGGATAAGGGATGAGAAAAAAAAAACTGAAAAAAAAGAACCAGGGGATTTGGGGGATAGCATCATGTTTCAGTGGGAGAGCCTTAGTGGTCAAGGACAAAGGTTTGTGTGGTTATTAATGTCCAGCAGCAAGCACAGCTATACTTGGTGTTAAAAGGAAATCACTGCTCAACTCTAGATGAAAGAAAACAAGCTGCTGGAAAACATCTAAACATAATATATTAAAAGGTTAAAACATGGCGAACTGTTCAGTCATTTTACAGCCGCTGATGGCAGCCAGCTCCACGGTGAGGATATCAGATAGTATTCAGCTGTTAATGTTGGGAGGGGCTGTATGACAGCTGGAGGAAAATAAACAACACATTACTGTTGGTGATGGATAATGATCCAAAAAGACATGTGATCAAGTTTGATGGCTGTCGCTTTTACATCATTCCACAATCCCAAGTTAGAGCTGTAATTAGCAGACTAATTTCAATTAACATCTGATCTCAAAGAGACAAGGAGCTCTTTCCTATTAGACAATAAATCTCCAAAATAACATTAAAAGCATTGTGACTATTAGCAGTTTTTAGATTTAGGAAGTGATTTGTTTATAATATGGCCAATTCAAGAGGAAATAGGTGTGTGAGGGGGAAATTAGGAAAGAAATTGGGCAAAAATCAACAAATGTACGGGATGCAGGTTTTTTTGTTTTGAACATTTTAAAGTTTCAGGATTGACAGATTAAAGTTTCTAACCTTTAAAACCTACTGTTGGAAGATCTTAATAGTCACAGAGAACACAGTGATGCAACTGCAAACTGGTTCACATTGTTAAAGGAAGAGTTGCTTTTATTCTGATGCAGATCCTTTAATCTTTTATTTGTGTTTTTTAACCTTTACTAACTTGAGTCCTTTGGAAATGTTAATAACTCTCAAAGATTAAGGTTAAGTTGGGAAGGATTAAATAGTTTTTATTGAGAAATATCAAAATAATTTCTGACAAATGGTAAAAAACAAATGATTAGTTATAATTTGCACTATAAGAAAACAAAGACTCTGTTTTATAAAGATTAATTTGCATAAAATTGTGCTTACTTAAAAGCAGAGTTTCTTCTAGATTCTCTTTGGTCATTGTGTTCGTTTTCTTTTCAGTCATGTGCCAAACTTTTAAAGTTTAGCTTATTTACTTTTGTGATTATTTTCTCTGCCTCTTTCCTTCATGGATTGTGAATTCTGGAACATTCCAGCAACTGATGTTATCCTCAAACACACTGCGGCATTTTGCAGCACATAAAGTTATCAGTTAAAATATCTGAACTAGATCATTCTGGGTAGTGGACACCCATAAATCACCTACTTTTGATTAGCAAAATACGCAAAAAGGTGGAATTATATGAATTATAGTAGATATAATCATTACAGTTCATATTTTAAATGGAATGTCAGTAGCATGAGAACGTAACATCTAATTTTCTTTAGGAAAGTTGGACATCTTTTGACTTTTTGATGACCAATGATATCATTAGTTTTAATCATCAAAGGATATTCTGCCGGCTCCATCCCCGCGGGGCAGGATGAACTGATTAACCTAATAAATCCAAGTTTTGCATAAAGGCTTCAAATTCTGTTCTGCCTGTGTGAAGCATCTTTAGTAGTTCATAAATATGTAAGTAGTCTCCGTTAGAGCTGCATAGAAAGTGGTTAAAGTGATAAATACTTTCTGCATGCAGTTTTCATGTTCTCCCTGAGCATGCATGGGTTCTCTCTAGGTACTCCGGCTTCCTCCCACAGTCCAAAAACATGACCTGTCAGGTTAATTGGCCGCTCTAAATTCTCCTTAGGTGTGTGTGTGTGAATGGTTGTTTGTCCTGTTTGTCTCTGTGTTGCCTTGCGATGGACTGGTGACCTGTCCAGGGTGGACCCCGCCTCTCGCCCGTAGACAGCTGAAGATAGGCACCAGCAACCCTCGTGACCCCACTTGGGATTAAGCGTGTAAGAAAATGGATGGATGGATGGTTTTAGCCAACTTAATAAACTTTCATTGAAATACATTCCTACATACGTATTATAACATAGGATAACATGCTAACATTAGCCTAGCATATGAGTAAATAAAAGCCATGTTTGAGATGTTAACTCGTCACCTTAAAATCCTCCAAAACACCTGAAATAGCATGAATTAAATCAGCTTGTGTTCTTTAACCCTTAGGGCTCTAGCCCACCATATAAAGCCGCCATGATGGTGGACAGCCTGTGATGGACTGGCGACCTGTCTAGGGTATGCCCCGCCTCTCCCGCCTCTATGGAGATAGGCAGCAGACCTCGTGACCCCACTTGGGATTAAGAGTGTTAGAAGATGGATGGATGGGTGATGGTGGACAGCATGAGGCTGTAAATCTGGAAGGACCACACACTTCTGGCAAGTGGGATATGACAGTTAAAAGGTTAATTCCCACTTCACAAATCAACTGATGTCTTTCAATTGAAATTACACTGAAATTTAACACATCCGAAAACATACAGTAGCCTGTTTGTCTTTCCCATAACGGTTTCTATGAAGGAAGCGACGCTGATCGGGAAAAAAAAAAGAGTGTCATATTTTCCTCGGTCACTGGGTTCATCTGTACGTGTTGTCTTTCCAAAGCCTCACAGTTTTCTTTTTACTCAGAGGCAAAAAATATTCATCAACACTTGATTTATGGCTGTGCTCTTTTTAACCATACATCATTAAATTCTGTTTTTGTCCAATATTATGATTAGAAAATGATTCACCATGCAGAAAAATTAAGTGAAAAAAATACTTCTCAGTTTTATTGAACTAGATCATGGGGTGGATCTATAGGGGTGGATCTACAGGGCTGGAGCTAAAGGGGTGGATCTATAGTGATTGATCTACAGGTGTGGATCTACAGTGATGGATCTACAGGGGAGGATCTACAGGGGTTGATCTACAGGGCTGGATCTGCAGGGGTGGATCTACAGGGCTGGAGCTACAGGGGTGGATCTACAGGGCTGGAGCTACAGGGGTGGATCTATAGTGATTGATCTATAGGGGTGGATCTACAGGGGTAGATCTAGAGGTGTGGATCTACAGTGGTGAATCTACAGGGGTTGATCTACAGGGGTTGATCTACAGGGCTGGATCTGCAGGGGTGGATCTACAGGGCTGGATCTGCAGGGGTGGATCTACAGGGCTGGAGCTACAGGGGTGGATCTACAGGGCTGGAGCTACAGGGGTGGATCTATAGTGATTGATCTATAGGGGTGGATCTACAGGGGTAGATCTACAGGTGTGGATCTACAGTGGTGAATCTACAGGGGTTGATCTACAGGGGTGGATCTACAGGGATGGATCTATAGGGATGGAGCTACAGGGGAGGATCTACAGTGGAGCAAATGTACCTTTATGTCCTTGAATTACTTGTAATTACTAATCACTTATTGGGCCAAAAGTCTTCAAGAGTTAAAATAAATTACAAAGTATTTAAATGCACAAAAAAAATAAAACTAGATATAAAACTTATTTAAACTGGGACAGATGAGCTTTGATTAGCCTAATCGAGCTATCCTGACTATAGTAAAGCAGCAAACCAAAGTTATAGGTTCTTTTTGTCAGACATTGCTGCCCATCCCAGTAGCTGCCTTAAGATGTCCAACAATTGGAAGCTAAACTGCTGGGTCATTTTAGTCGTCTTTCTGAATTTGTATGTTGTTATCATTTATTCCTTCATTTTTTCTTGGTAAATATCTGTCAATTGGTTTTTGCACATTTACATTTAATAAAACTCAAAACGTTTTAAACATCCAAAAGGGAAATTAAATAAAAATATACTATTTTGGATGTTTTATATCCGTTATGTAAATAAGAATAACATCTTCTTTGCCCCTTATATGACAACTTCTAGAACCGTCATTGGTTAAATTTTTAGTTTTATGCTTATAAAATGTATGTAATTCAATTAGGATATGTAATGTAATTAAAGATAGACATACCTGTTTAGAAGGGTGCTGAAAACACACGCAGGAGACACAGAGATGGACAGGGACACACAGAGTGCATCCAGTGGACAAGACAGATAGATTTTATACCAAGAGGTGGGAGCAGCATTATGTGTGTGTGTATAAATATATATAACTGAGTGAATAACAATGTGTGCATGTGTGCAGTGGGATTACTGTGGGTCTGAGAATACAATACAAGAATAACTGTGAGTCTGTGCACATGTTTGCAGATGTGTGTGTGTGCATGCATGGGTGTGTATGTGGTCAGGGCCGGGGGCCACAGGTGGATTAAGCAGAGGCAGAAAGACGAGCACCTCTGAGGATTAGGGAGAACACAGGGATGACCTCACTGGACAAATGGAGGGGTGCCGCAGGGCATGTGGAGAGGGGATGAAAGGAAGGGGGTGGGGGGTGATGGATGGATGGAAGGAGGGAAAGCTGGCAGCCATGAAATGTAAGGAGGGGGGAAAGGGTGGTGACATTGGGTGTTTTTCTTTATCTATCACTTGAAAAACGATCGAGAAATAAGTAAAAATTTCTTAAATGAAGTGTATTTACCCTTATTTTGAGTAGGTAAATGAGATAGTTTGCCAATGGAATCAGTATTTTTACTCTTAAAATAAGATAATTAGATAGTATTCACTTGAAATAAGACAATGCAATTGGTTTTTCTTTTTTTACATCTAAATTGTCTTGTTCCAATGGCAAGATGTCTCTTTTATCTCCTCAAATCAAGAAAAAAAGCACTTATTGAGATTTAAGGGACAGTTTAGAAACCCTTTGTGTTATTAGTTATAGGGTTAGCACCTTTTAATAAATGAAAATAAAAAACAAAACAAGTTTCAGCCTGTGAATGGAGCTTTAATAGTGCATTTTGGTTGTTACAGCTGCCCAACTTACTGCAATTAGTCAGACATGCACGTGCGCACATACATGCGAACACGCATAGCGTAGCGTACCAGTAAGCAGCACCCAGAATACATCTTTCATTAACTACGTCCTCATTATTGACTGTGAATAAAAGTAACACAAAACAGCATCATTCCTTTCATTGAGTTTCATGAGCATTACAGCAGTGTTTTATGACTTGTTAAAGTGGGCAGTGGAAAAAAAAAATTCCTACTTTTTATAGATCAATAAAATTATCTACAGCGTTATGGATGAAAAATTGCATCAAAAAAATATTTTACAGATTTCCTGTTATTTGGAGATACAAGAGCTGTCATTTTAATTCATGCATTTGTTTATTTTTGAATTGTTGATATTAATCCTAGGTGAACATCTCTCTGAAGATGCTCAAGGCAAAATGGCTCAATTAAAAGGAGTTTAAATCCAAAGACAATTCAATATAGATTTTTGTTAATCCTTCTTAGCTATTGGTCAAAACCACTTAAAGACATCAAGGCAGGGGTCTCACATTCTGGAAATCATTCAGACCCAAGTTTTAAAGCAAACTACAGCTGCTTGGAGTCTAAATAGGACAGCTGCACAGTTATTGCCAAATTAAGAGACTTCAGTTGTGGTTCAGCTAGTAAATTCCTTTTTTTGAAATCTGTTTCTCTTTTTAAACCAATTACCTCTGGGCAGAGCTTTTTTTTATCATCACTTTTTGTTTTGTTTTTAATAAATGCTAACTGTTCTGCTGGAAAGCTCTCTTTATGGCTCTGTTCGAAAACCTAGGACGCATCCTTAGAAGACCGGATTCGAAGGCCGATTACGTCATAGCGCGGCGCCGAGGTCTGGTCGGATTCCAAGAGTCCTCGTTATGCGACCTTAAAATGCGTCCTTCTTTTTGCCCGATTTGAAGGACGGGTCTGATGTATCCTCGGTATTCTTGGATATCCCAGGATTCATTGCGAGACCAAGCAAGCTGTGATCAGAGTAAAGGTTACTTGGCGCCGAACAGTGGTGAAAATTGGAAGTTCAGTTTAATATAATACAAGTCATTTAATAGTTCCGTCTGAGATTAATGAAAAATAGTGTTTTAATGGTTATTGAGTCAGATATGTGGCGGTAGTGTTTGGTTTATCTAAAGGTTTTAATCTGTTACTGTGTAAATGGGTTTGGCTATAATTTAAGGACAGATTCTAATATATCTGCAGGTGGGGACTATAAATCTGATAGGATTTTTATCTTTTTATTGCTGTTTTGCACAATATGCTTAACTACGTATTTTTTGTTGTTGAATATTAGAGATTTTGCAGATATATTTTTTATAAATATATTGTTTAGATTTACTTATATCTTTCTACCCCTTTTATAGAATAGAATAGAAAATCCCTTTATTGTCCCACAATGGGGAAATTTACAGCAGCAGAAAGATTATTGAAAATTGTCACACAAATGTGGACCTTAGAAAAATGTAAAAGAATAACATGATAGGGAAGAGTTAAAATATAAACAATACAATACTGTAAAGTATTTTAACAATATAAAACTGGGGAATAAATAACCAATATGCAGCTATGGACATTTTTACAGTGATGGATATTTGAAAATAGCAGCAACATCAGAGATGTGCAGAATGACAGCAGCATGTTATTTAACTGACAAAGGTTTTTTATCATTACATTTGATTTTATTTGTTCCTGCTCCCGGCTGTTGGAACATTTATTCCATACTGGATTCTTGTGAGTGTAGTCTTTGTTCACTTCACAATAAAAAAGAAATAAACAGTTTTGAAAACTTCTGTATTCATTCTTTTCCTGCTTTGTGTGTCAACGTTTACGGTTGCTAAGCAACAGAGCATATGGCGGTAAAACCCGCCGAAGGGTAGACCTGGTCGAATTCACAACCTAAACTCTTCCGGTCTCCTTATTTTCAAGGACTTTGAAGGATCCAGTCTAGGTAGACCGCGTCCTTGGAGGACACGTCCTAGATTTTCGAACAGAGCCTATGACCCCCCCTGTCAGTTGTTAAGTGCCTGCAGGCTTTCATTATTTTAATGCTGTCAGAGGACAGTAAAACAGCATTGATTGAGTAACAGTGTCTTGTTTCCTGATAGGCTGTGCCTCTCATACAATCTGGTGTAGCCATGCAGTGTTGGAATAGGATGTTTTCCTCTAATAAACAGAGTACAGGCTGGCTGTGGTGGTGTTTTCCACCCTTAGGCCGGCACCACAAGGCAGGATTACTGGGTTAGTGAACCAAACTTCAGGATTAACCCTGAATTGGTACCACAAACCTGGATTCCTACTTAAGGAGGCCAATCTGGGTAGCATCCTTTAAATGGAATTCAGGGCAGGCTAGCTTTGAGGATTGATCTGAAAATGCCTCACCCAGCAGCCAATCAGCTTTTATGGAAACAATTGCATGACCTTCCATTGAAGACCTGGTTTAATTCAGAGGGAAAAAGAACAAAAAAAAAAAAAAAACACATCACAATAAAAGAACTTGAAAACCAAAAAGCAGTTAAAACCAAATATGTTCCTGGCAAATTAAATAGTTTTTTGATTTATTTGTCTATTTTTCTTTTTCCTCCTTTTTGAGTTTTATTTAATGTTTACTCCTGTTTAACATCCTTATGCACCCATGGCATTCAAACTCAAGGATTATTATCATGTAACTTTGAAAGTATGGAAATTAGAAAGAGAGATATCTCTCCTATCCTGGTTTCTCTTCATTGGCTTCCTGTAAAATCAAGAATAGAATTTAAAATCCTCCTTCTCACATATAAAGTCTTAATTGTCCAAGCTCTATGTTATATCAGAGAAAGGTTATTATATTCCCAACAGAGCACTTCGCTCTCAATCTGCAGGTTTACTAGCGGTTCCTAGAATTTCTAAAAGTAGAATGGGAGGCAGATCTTTTAGTTATCAGGCTCCTCTCCTGTGGAACCAACTACCAGTTTTAGTCCGTGAGGCAGACACTCTGTCTACTTTTAAGGCTAGGCTTAAAACTTTCCTTTTTGATAAAGCTTATGGTTAGAGAGGCTCAGGTTATCCTGAGCTATCTCTATAGTTATGCTGCTATAAGCTTAGACTGCTGGAGGACGTAGGGAGCCTTTTTCATCATTCCGCTTCATTCTATCTCTATTCCCCCATTTTGCAGTTTTTGATAGTTCAATCTCTAACATTCTGCTCTCTCTGCTTTTCTCAGAGCAGCTTCTCCTCACCTGTTTCTGTTTGGCTGTGACACCATACTGGAGAGAAATATAAGCTGTGCTGCTGCCATCAACTTGGCCTTATATCAAATGTTAGTAAAAGGAAAACATAATTTTTAGTGGTTGAAATTTCAGTAAAAGAAGGAAAGTGAAAAATTTCACATTTTTATAATCCACGTAAAACATTATCAGTTGAAATGATGGAGTTGTTGGGATATCTGGAGGGAAAGGTAGTTTGGTGTGGAGACTTTAATGCTAATAGCGCTGTTTGGGAAAATGTAATGATAAAAACTGACAGGTCACAGAGCTCATGGATATAAAAGACTTGGTATGTATCAACGATGAAGAGGCTCAAGAATTAATTCCAGAAACGGAGCAGATTCAGTAATTGATTTAACATGAGTGTCAAATTCTTTAGCAGGTTTATGTGAGTGGGATATAGATAAAAACACAATAGAAGTGATCATTATCTAGTTATAATAAGATTAGGGGTTAATTTAAATGTTAAGTTGTTAAAATGTTAAATCAGGCAGACTGGGAGAAACTTAAATATTTAAGTAAAAAACAAACAGAAAAGGTAGACAAAACAATGGCTGTGCTGCTGCCATCAACACCTTTGTTTATAGATGTTGGAGATCGGCCTGTTTTCTAGTATAGTCCTGTTTATCTGACCGTGACTGGCTGGATGTGCTCTCTTCATCCTCTGACATGGGAGCTGGGTCGGATGGCTGGCTGTGTGTTTCCTGGACGGGGCCGCCGCTTACAGTTGCTTTTTGTATCTCTGCTTCTGTCTCCTTGAACCCCAGTCGGCCTCTGCAGATGGCCGCTAACAATGAGCCTGGTTCTGCTGGAGGTTTCTTCCAGTTTAAAGGGAGTTTTTCCTCTCCCCCGTTCTACAAGTCGATGCAATTAACTGGTTTTCCTTAGAAAGAAAACTTTGAATCAATTTGACTGTATGATCTGGTGAACTGCAAAGTGCCTTGAATTCAATTCAATTCAGTTTATTTTTATAGCGCCAATTCACATTACAAGTCATCTCAAAGCACTTTACAGTTCAACCAGATCATACAGTTAGATGAGATGTTGTGAATTGGCGCTATAGAAATAAAACTTAATTGAATGGATGTAATTAATCTAAATTTATGGTTTATAATGTAATCACACAAGCAGAAGAAGAATCAATAAAGAAAGGAAAGAGATAATATGAGAAGAGATTGGTGCCATGGGTGACCCTTCCCCCCTGTAGATCTGCCCCTGGGTATCAGTACTTTGTATATTCAATTCTTTTGCAAACAAAAAAAGGATTTATCTTTGGTTAAAATGTTTAGAGGGTTGGGGCATACAGATAAAGAGACTCATTTGTCTTTGCATGATCCCTAGCATGACCTAGGGCCTGGAGTCTCATTTTGTTCTCTTCAGCTCAACAACTGAAATTCTGAAGGATTCAGAAATAAGTCGGTCAAGCAAGGTTGACTGTTTGGTGAAAAAACAGAATCCAGGACTCTCTTTTCTTTTAAACCTCCATGGTTATGTGATCCAACCAGATGACGTAGTTTCACATCATATAAAATAACTGTAAATGTTGAGGATTATAATATTACTACACATCTTTTGTTTGATGTCAGTCCCAGACTTCTGGATTGCATAAGAACATCCAACAGTTACCTTGATGATTTCAGGAATTTTTAACAGTGCCAGTACGTTAGACCGCTAAAGAAATAATTTTATAAGGCTTTGTGAGGAGCCAGTGTTGGTTTTAGATTATGTACTTAGACACAACGAAGATTTTAACAACAGCAAGTTTATTTCTCAAATTTATGACAAAAACAAATAGGTTCTTCAGTAGCTTCATGAAGCTGGTGAGACCACAGGCATAGTGACGGTGAGAATCTGGAACAAACAACAGAAGAAGTAAGTTTTTCCATAATACACGACTTCAGAGCCAAAGCTGCCCTCACAGTTTCCCGTTTTTGCTGGAAAAACAACATGTCATGCAGCGAGAAATACAAGCAGTACTCGAGTTGAGGGGGGATTGGCATTCCCCTTCTCAAAAAGAATCTTAAAAATCCACACCCCCTTTTCGTTAATATTTCAATGCGTTTTCTCATCAATGGGCGTGAGCTTAGGGCGATGCGCGCTCCCGCGAGAGGGAGGTAATTCTCGTCACAACAGAGGGAGAATCGAAGCAGGGGCCGATTTAGGAAATATGGGGCCCTACGAAATGACAGGCATGGGGCCCTCTGAATTGATAAGAAAACTCATAATACAGACCCAATATAGAGATACAGAAATTTTAATAGAATAGACAAACATTATTCACTAAATCTTGACTGCCATTAATAATGTTTTATAGTTTTATATTATGTCTAGGGAAAAATAACAATACAAGATGTCTTTAATCACATTTTGGAAAGTGAAAATGCATTTGGAGATATATCAAATGACTTTATCTGATTTGTCATTTAAAGTGTAACACATCTGGAATTTTAATCAAGATATTTCAGTTATTATATTTTTTTAATATCCCAATTATGAAATATCATCCTAGTTGTCTGTTTGGCTGCAATGGTGCTGGCTTTTCTTGACAAAGTTGTTTCAAAATGCCACAATATAGAAAGAACTCGGCAGTATGGGATGTACGGAGAACGCAAACTTTTTGATCTCTAAAACCCATTTCAGTTTAATTATAAGTTTTGTTCATATATTTAAACACTTTTTTTTGTCCAAATTTAGAATTTTTCTTCAATAGCTTCTCTTCTCTGCTTCCCTCATCCCTTCACCAGTGTTGCCAACTGCCCAGCAAGAAAGGCCGCTGTTTGCTGTCCTAAAAGGCGCTATAATGATGATGCCTGTCCTCCAATCAGTGGTAAATAGCTTCAGTTCGATTGACCTGTTAAATAGTTTTAACTCATTCATTGCCAGCATGTAGCCTAGCTTACTTTAAATTAGCTAATAAAAGCAATACTGATTTACTGATAAAGTCTATTTTATAAAATACTTTAAATTAATATTTAAAATGGTGAGTAAAATTATTATATTTTATAGAAGATTATTTCATATTCAGGCTAATTCTAATGTATTTGAATTTGTTAGCTGTTTCTTTCAGATTTTGAAGATTATTTCAGTTGTTTCAGGTTAAATAATTGGATCTGAATAAACAAATACTTGCTCTAAAAGATTCAGATATTCATTTGCAATTTTATTTTTAGGTTTTACTCCAAATCTTAATAGATTCATTGCCAAAAAATTCTCCAAAGTAAAATCAAAGTAGTGTCTTACCATGACTATGAAGCTGATTACAGTGGGAAATGAGTCCCTTACCATGTAGGGGCAGTGATAGCCATGCTAACTATGTAGGGACAGTGATAGCCATGCTAACTATGTAGGGAGAGTGATAGCCATGCTAACTATGTAGGGACAGTGATAGCCATGCTAACTGTGTGGGGGCAGAGATAGCCATGCTAACTATGTAGGGACAGTGATAGCCATGCTAACTATGTAGGGACAGTGATAGCCATGCTAACTGTGTGGGGGCAGAGATAACCATGCTAACAATGTAGTGGTAATGATAGCCATGCTAACTATGTAGGGGCAGTGATAGCCATGCTAACTATGTAGGGACAGTAACAACCATGCAAACTATGTAGGGGCAGTCATAGGCATGCTAACTATGTAGGGACAGTAACAACCATGCAAACTATGTAGGGGCAGAGATAGCCATGCTAACAATGTAGTGGTAGTGATAGCCATGCTAACTATGTAGGGGCAGTGATAGCCATGCTAACTATGTAGGGACAGTAACAACCATGCAAACTATGTAGGGGCAGTGATAGCCATGCTAACTATGTAGGGACAGTGATAGCCATGCTAACTATGTAGGGACAGTGATAGCCATGCTAACTATGTAGGGACAGTAACAACCATGCAAACTATGTAGGGACAGTGATAGCCATGCTAACTATGTAGGGGCAGTGATAGCCATGCTAACTATGTAGGGACAGTAACAACCATGCAAACTATGTAGGGGCAGTGATAGCCATGCTAACTATGTAGGGACAGTGATAGCCATGCTGTGTCTAAAAGTAGCAGCAGCAGCAACCCAGACTGCCAGCAGCTCATTGGATAATTGTTGCAACCTGGTGCCAGACGCTCCAGAGTGCTTTACCATATTAACAGGAGAAGCAGCGCGATTGAAATTAGACACTGCCGTCGGACAACATTTTAGTATTTTATAAATGTTTCAAATCAGGTTGGGTCTGGATTAGCCAGCAGGTGGGTCCGCATCCGGACCCTGGTCTGCTAATCTGTATCTGTAATCTGTGTCGTCTTGTATAGGGTATTGATGGTGATTTTAAGGCAAAGCGAGCTTATTTATATTCCACATTTCAGAGGCAAGACAATGAAAGTGTTCTACATGAGAGAGAGAAAAAAGTTAAATTACATCACAGGCGCAAAGAGCAAACACTTTAAAAATAAGATAATTATAGGTAACAGGTTTTAACCCTTTATAGGGCAAGTAATAATTTTTTTATACGTTGCATACCCCTTACAAATGAAGTCCCCCCATCCCTTAGTGAGGTCTAGAAGCACAAGATCTATATAGCCAGCCATTCAGCAAAGATGCTGCTACATGGCTGTACATCATATTTTGGCATTTGACCAATTAGATGAATGATATATTCCCTACTGTAAATTAAGTTGGAAAAAAAGTTAACAAGTGAAGAAAAAAAAGGTAAAAAGCTCATTGAAAAGCTAAAATGTAAAGTTAAAAAGTTAGTAAGCCTAGTTAACAATTATATTTAGGTTTAGAAACTAAACAATGAGCCAGTATCAGCGTTATGCCTCTAAGGTTATGCTGTACCAAAAAAAATTAATTATTTCACTCTCAGAGTCTTTTTCATGAATTTCTTAGACGCACTTTTGTAACTTTTCTTAATATATTTAGGCAAGTTGGCGTTTCTTGTTTTATATTGATTATTCTGAAATAAGCCAAACCACTCCCTGATATGTGATGCCAAAATGTTAGGGCCGATTCTTCGAGCTGATATAAAAAAGTATTTATTAATACAGGTTAGCAACATCCCAGCCCACCCGTCTGGAAAAAAAGTTACATAACCAGGTTATTTGCCACGAACTCACTCTGGTGGCATACAGTGTTTTTATCAAAAAGTATGCCGTCCTGCTGCTAGTATGTACTCAGTTTACTCAGCAGTATTTACAGTTCTACAGGGCATTCATTACTGCTGGCTCCTGTAGGAAACCACCCTTGAGCTTAACCATGGAGCCTTTAAACTTGATCACCACAAACAGAAGACTTTGTTAATGCAGCTGTTTAAACGCATGCCAGAGAGGGTTTCCCTTTCTCCAGATGTTTCCTTCATATACCTGAGTGCTGTTATTGTACTGCGCCGCACTATTTTCCTGGTCAATGAAGAAAGGGTGGAAGATGTCGAGATTGTAGAGCGATGGCCGAGCTGTTAGCACCAGCCGGTCCTCTCCAATATCAAGAACCAGAGAGCGTGATGATGACTGCAGAAAAGAAAAGTTCATCCAGGTGAGAAACACAAAGTACTTTAGGCATTATGATGGTTTTTTGGCAGAAATACAACAGTCCTTTTAAATGTTTCACAAATCAGGAGTTTAGTCCATTAAACTTTTTATGCGCTAGTCCTATTAATGTTTAGGCAACATTTTCATCTCTACAGCCATTCTTATCTATTAACAACAAAGAAGTTGAGTTAGGAATAAATACTCCACAGATTCTTGGACCTTTTTTTTTTATTTTTCAGCAATAGCTTTTGCCAATCTCCAATACATTCCATGTGGGTTTTTAGACTAGAACATTCTGAAGAAACAATATAAAAAAATCTAAAGGGAAACAATTTATGGCTCCTTTAGAAAGAAAAGCTTGCTTGTGTTTATATACATGTTAAAGCGTCAAACTACTTCCACTTTTAAAAAGCCTCTACAGATGTCACAGTAGCCGTGTTTCCACCCAACTGAAAAGAGAATTTTAATAAAAGTTTTAAAATTAAAAAAATTAAAAAAGTATCTGAAAATATTTGTTTAAAAGGGAATTAACTAATCAACACAAAGTGTAATATTGTCTTATGTCTTCGTCAGCAGTAGGCCTATTTCCTCACCCAAGGCTAAAATAAGTAGGAAGTAGAGGCTGCAATCTGTCACGTAGATCAGTAATGGAGGAAAGTTTTAATAAAAGTGTTCATATCAGGAGTTGGGTTCCTTTTTAAGACTTCTTAATGCCACTTGAAATAAAAAATTTAAGACCAAATTTACAAGAAACACAACAAAAACCTGCTTGCGACAACTTAACCCAAAGGTTTATTATAACATAAATCACTGCACGAATGTTTCAAATTTTGAAAAGCTTCCCATACAGGAAGAAAGCTAAAAACACACAAATGACAGATATATTTTAACAATTATTTAACTGAATTCACAAACTTTGCTTTAGCAGGGAACAAAACAAATCAGTTTTAAAGCCACAACATAACCAGTGCTAAGTCTTTTTTGCACCTATTTTTCTTTGTATCGTTTTCTTAGTATGTTTGATTTGGTGATAAGTGGAGGCGTTGCAGAGACAAGGGTGGAACAAAACTGAGAAATACCGGCTGTTTCTCTGTAACTCGATTTTGACGCTTTGTGTTTCGCACTTCACGTGACTTCACTGCCTTAATTCCCATCCTTCCGAGCTTGAATGACTTCTTTCACAAAATCCACTGTGCCTCATGTTTCCTGGTACTGGTTTTAGCCATGCAGAAAGCTCTTGGCTGGAGCCAATTTTGGTTACATTTACACTTGCTCATATTTTTCAGACAAAAAGTTAATGGCGCATCTCCCAAATGTCCCGGCCGCAGCAACGCTTTTATTGGTTCCGCTATCGGGATGGAAGCAATAATGGCGAGCCGTTATTTTTTTTTTTTATTAAAAAAAAAATGTTTTCAATTTTAATGTTTTATTTAGATTTCAAAAATAAATCATAATAAAAATTATCCTATTTATGTTTTAAAAAATAAGACCTACGAAAGACTAATTTAAGACATTTTAATACCAATTAAGGCCTTAGTTTTTGAAGAATTAAATGCCTTTTAAGACTTTTTAAGGACCCGCGGGAACCCTGAGGAGAGTTGTTCTTATGTTAACATTAATTTGCAATGGTGATATTGTTTCCAGTCAAATTTATGCACATAATAGGAACACCCAGGAATCAGTGTTACTTTTGACAACCATCTTAGATTTAGTCTTAGTCTTCAGGGCGAAAACTATTATTAGTATTATTTTATTTATTTTAGTCATTACTATATGATAGTTTAAGTCAGCTTTAATCAACTAAAACTAGACTAAAACAGATTTTAGTCTAGTTTTAGTCAGTTTTACGTTGCAAAAAAGAGACTCTGATGCAAAGATGCATTTCTCCACAAGCACGGATTGAAGAACAGTTTGTCAGAACAGAACCGGATCATTCTTTTCACCCCGCCGCTGCTGCCATGATCATCTGTGGTCATGCAGAATGTGTAGCGTTGCACACCAGGTGGGCTGCGTGTTCAAACAGGACGTAGCAGCACGGCTAATACTGCTTAGCTTGTCTAAGAGATTACAGCACAATGATGCAGTTTAAACATCTGACCGACCACCAGCTTATTTTTTTTAGTCTCGTCTCGCTGATTAAAACTCACACCAATAACTCTCAAGTTTTTATCAAGAACGATCCACGTTTAACTCCTCAGTTCTTGTTATTGTCATGAAGAAAAGGAGCGTCAACAAAACAATTTTGTGACGTCATCGTTGACGAAAACAACTCACCGACAGCAGAAACAGCTGATCCATTATGTCAGGTAAAAGTTCACTACATCAGAGCTGATTCGAAGAAAACTGTTTCCATATTCCGTTTTGAGCATTAACCTTAGCCAAAAACCACCACAGGTGAGCTTAAAAACTATTTTTTGTGTTTATTTTTATATTGCCATTCCATGTTTCTGATGTGATACTTCAAAATACATATCAGAAAAAGCAGATGGAAACGCACCTTATAGCTGGTATTTTACCTTATGCCTCCTTTTGCTTTTCACATCTAGGGAACAACAAGGTTAATTTATTCTATTTCCTAATGAGAACCCACAAGACCACCTTGCCTCTGCTTTGCATTTATACATGTTTTGTCAGCAAGACCCGAGAAGTCTTTTACAGCAGACTAACACACCAACACACAGGAGCCAATTTTTTAAGGATTGATCTCAATAAAACGGGGTTATAAAGAGATCAAATAACATTGCTTTAAAGATTTTTCAGGGTAATTGAATCATGGAAGCTAGCGGAAAACCTTTCAAGATCTTTTGGCAGCTTTCCCAACATGACATTAGTTAATGAGAGCAAATTTGAAAGCTGTTGCTGTAACTTCAAATAGTATGGAGTAAAAACATATGAGAAATTCCTGCAGCTGGAACAACTTCTGCAATTAATAAAAAGTAGATCATCTCAACCCTTGAAGACAGATTGCTTTGTCAGCCCAGACTGCTTCCATTAGATTTAATCAGTGTAAAAACCTATAAAAAACAGATGTCTGTCTGATTGACTCCTTAGAAAACTGAAACTAATCCAGAACCGTACCCATACCGAAGTTGTTTCACCTGCTCCCTGTACTCAGTTTCATGTCCATCTCCTAAATAAACCCAATGACTGCAGAGTCTTCAGAGTATTTCTGCTATCTCCTAGAAAGACTCCAAAGAAAAAAATAAAGCAATTAATGAAACTTGTTTGTTGAGTTTATCAAGTGTGCTTATGCATTCCCACTTATTGTGTTCACTTTAAATTTTTCTGACTCTAACTAGTCCCGCAGTTTTCAAACAATTTCAACAATTTTGGTATCAAAACGTTCAGCTTGTTCAGGAGAATTGTGCTATGTCTTTTGGTAAAGATATTTTTTGTAGTTTTCGCGATGTTCTGCTTTTTCTGCGTTTTTTTTGTCCCATTGAAATGCATGTAGAATTCTTAGATTTCAGCAAAATTCAGCTAAGACTTTATCATCTTCGACCTTTAACTACTTCAGCATACTTTCAGCTAGAAACACCATTCAACTTTTAAAATGTTTCCGTATCTTTCTGCTATTACTGTTTAACTCAGCTTTTTGCTAACTTTTACAGTTTTGCTTCAGTGAAGCTTCAAACTTTAAAAGAAAATTTTAAGATTTTCAGATTTATAATGGAAGTCTATGGACGGAATTCTTCAACTGCTAGAGTGCGTGCTCTAGCTTTTGAGCTGTTCTGGTTTTTTCGAACAAATTCTTCTCACTCCCTCATTTTTCACTCAACTGAAATAAATTATACATCAAAACGTAGGGATTTTTGTCAGGATTCAGGAAATATAACCCTCATTTGTGTGGCGTTTAAAGTTTTCCGACAGTTTGGCCCAGACCATGAAGAAGTCCACACTTCCCCAATAGAAATCCAATGAGAGATTTTCCAAAAATCACAGACAAAATCCAAAACTATACATATTTTCGTATCGCTCCCATTTATTAACTATTTGATGTACTAACATGAAACTTGGTATACAACATCTTCAGAACCTTCTAGCACTCACATTGAAGGAATTTCTTCAATATCATTTATGGTTTAGCTGTTTAGCTGACTTGTTCGGGCATAGGAAAACGCTGATTCTGAGAAAAATCCTCAAACTCAGAAAATGCAAATTTTTACATCTTCACCGTGGCCAAATAGTTCTTAGTAGCAACATGAAAGTTGGCACAGTCGAAGCCGAAGGATGGCTGACGCCAACAGTGAAAGAATTTTTTGAATACCTTTTACGGTTTTGGCTCAACACTCGTTTGTTCGGAGGGAAAGTTTTGCTTTTGACAGCTCAGCTCTACCATGGAACTCCATGTTATTTAATGAGACCAGCAGGATTTACAAACCTTTATATTTCTCCTTCCCATTACGGCTGTGAATGACCTACAGCCATGAAACTTACCCCAATTGGAGACAAAGGATAGCTGTCGCTTAGACTGAAAGAATTTTTTAGATACCATTTACGGTTTGTCTTCAGCACTCGTTTGTTCGGAGCTGATATTCCCATTCAAAAAACCCTGAGAGGAAAGGAACGAAAGTGAAGCGCGTTTTTCTCTGTCACTGACAGGCTCGTTAAGCGTTGTCAAGGTAACCGAGCTTCAAAGAGATTTTACCTCTGCCACTTTAAACAGCACATTTTAATCTAATGGAGGGAGACAACACTGATTTAACATTTGGAAATGGATACAATATGACTACTGGCCATGACCCTTCCCTTCACATTCAACCCTGATAGACTTTCAAAATAAGACTCCGGGGACCCTTCAAAATAAAAGCCCCTACATTAAACTCATATTTTTGTTCCCAGCATATGGCTAAACATTATGACCCAAACTCAACCACTTTTTTAAAAATGACACTCTAGGGGGATTTTCAAAACACACCCGACAGAAAATTTCAAAATAAAAGCCTCCCATTGCCACTTTATCTACTGCCCTAATAACAAGGGAAAAGAGTGATTTAACGATTGGAAAGTCATCAAGTATCACTGCTGGGTCTGACCCTTTTCTCAACACACAACCCTGCTAGACTTTCAAAATAAGACTCCAGTGACTCTTCAAAATAAAAGCCTCCATATTTTACTCGTGTATTAATTGATGCAAATGGCCCAGCATTATGACCCAAACTCTACCAGCTTGTTTCTATTAGACTCTAGGGACCTTTTCAAAACATACCCCAGAGCAAATTTCACAATAAAAGTCTCCCATTTACGCTCTAATACAGCGTCTATTCACCCAGTAACATGGAAAACTAGTGATTTCATATTTAGAAATGGATTCTATATCACTGCTGGGCATGACCCTTCCCTTGACACACATCCATGATAGACTTTCGAAATAAGACTAAAGGGACTCTACAAAATAAAAGCCTCTTCCTTACAAACACTCATTCATTGTGCTGTATGGCTCTTAGCTATGACCAAAACTCAACCAATTTCTTCAAATTACACTACCAAGGCCTGTTGACCACATACCTCAGTGCATATTTCTTAATCAGGTTCTAAGATTTACACTGTAATAAAGCATCTGCTAACCTCGTAACATGCAGCCTAAGCCTGCCAACGGTGCTGTCATCAACACAGCGGCTCGTAACATGCAGGTTAAATTTTTTGATAAATTCAGCTCCTTAAGTGGTATTAGCTCTTTCTATAAGCTTCTTTCTCTGTCCTTTCTCTGCTTGTCATGGTCGGTCTTGCACATAGGTTTGTAGATTTTCGATGCTCTAAGGATGACGCTGTTTTCTTTATGCTGATCAACCAACACATTTCAAATAATTTCAAATTGTTTTGCCAAGTCTTGACATTTCCACAATTTCAAAATTTTGATACTTATTCAATACCATCTTCCTCAACATTTTACTTCCCATCCTTGAGCTACTCATTTTTTCTTCAACCAGATAAGATTCAAGTTTTTCTTTGTAATTTATTTTCTGATTCAGCTAATTTAATACTTTTCAGCCTATGCTGTGAACTTTGGCTTCATTCTGCTCTTTTTCTGGACAGGAATTAAGCTTTTCTGTTTGCTGCTAATTCATATCACGCCTAACATGTTTCTGGGCAGTAAGTGGCCCCCCTTCAAAATTTCTTTATACATTTTTCTAGAAATTTGGGAGACATTATATTAAGACCCTTCTAGTGCCCACATTCAAGACATTTTTTGATATCATGTCATCATTAGTCTACCTTCAGCTTTTGGGATGCCCTCTGGCATCAATGACTTGTCTCCTAAAAGGCAAAATTGTGCAGACTCTGGTAGAGGTTGACTAAGCCAGTCCTCGAATTTTATCAAGACCGCTTTCCAAATGGGCATTATCAAGGGACACTCCCATAATGCATGGAGAAATGTGCCAACCTCTTTATTACACTTCCAGCATTTGTTATCCTTTATTAAACCCATTCGACATAACTTCCTTGGTGTAAAATAATACCTATGTACAATTTTGTAGTGAATAAGTTTATTTCTTGCGTCCCTTGTAGCCCCTCCCACATTTGAGATAATAATTTTCCCACACAGCGTCATCAATGTCTGTATCAAGGTCTTTCTGCCAGATAGTTCTTAGATTTTCACACATTTTTGTTTGGGTTTTTGCCATTTTGCTATAAAAAGCAGAGGCAGAGTGTAAGTGTGAATTAGGCGGAGCATTAAAAAACTCCTGCAACAGATTTTCATCTTTATTCTCTCGTCTTAGACCAAAAACAGTTCCTACTGAACTTCTCAACTGCAGATACCTCCAGAAATCCCCTTTGTCCGTTAAGCTAAATTGTTGTTTAAGTTCCTCAAAAGACATAAATGTTTGATCTCTATATAGATCTTGGATAGTACGTATGCCCTTCTCTAACCATGTTGGCCATAGAAATACCTTTTTACCAATGCAGATGGAGGGGTTATTCCATAAAGAAGAATAGCTTTGTTTATATTGTGAAATCCCCAACATTTTATGCACTCTTGTCCATGCCCATCGTGAATGAGCCAAGATTAAATTTGCCTCCCCTGCCTGTGTGTTCTGTGACATATATTCCACCATACCAAATGGGCACACAAGTCCACCATTCCACCAACATGTCGTGAGGCCAGTAGTTTTTGGAGCTTAATTCTTGGTCTTTTCCCATTCCACAAAAACTCTGTGATTAACTTGTTATATTGCTTGAAAATAGTGTTGGAAATCTGTACTGGTATCATCATTGAGATATAATTAAATTGAGTGGAGACCATCATTTTAATTACATTAATTTCCCCCCATAATGTTAGATTAATCATCCTCCACTTTTCCAGATTCAGCTTAATCATCTTAAGAAGAGGGGATATATTCATGTCAATTATAGTAGCCAAATCTGGGTTAAGTCTAATACCTAAATACTTCATTCCAGTTTGAACACACTTAAACTGGAATGTTGTCATTATGGTTTGGCTGCATCCTTTAGATATCGGCATACACAGATTTTTCCCAGTTTATCTTATAGCCTGATATTTCTGAAAAAGACTCTATTGTGGACAAAACATTAGGGACTGACAACAGAGGGTCATCCAGAAGTAACAAAATGTCATCTGCATAAATGAACATTTTATGCTCTTCTCCATCATGTAAAATCCCTTTAATACTATTCTCACTCCTTATTGCAGAGGCCAAAGGTTCCAAAAATGTGGTAAAGAGCAGTGGGCTGAGGGGATCTCCTTGCTTAGTTCCTCGCGATAATTTAAAGAAAGGTGACATTACTCCATTTGTTATCACCGCAGCTCTTGGATCTGAATATATTATCTTAACCCAATTGATAAATCCTTCTCCAAATCCAAATTTTCTAAGGGTGTGGTGTAAAAAACCCCATTCCACCATATCAAAGGCCTTACGCGCATCTAATGATATAGCAGCTATTGCATTACTATTGTTATAATTGAGTTGCATCAGGTGCAATAGACGTCTGACATTATCGGAAGATGCTCTCCCTTTAATAAAGCCTACCTGATCAGAGTGTATTAGATGTGGCAAAAGATTCTCCAGTCTCGTTGCCAATACCTTTGTCAAAATTTTGCAATCCACATTAATAAGACTAATTGGTCTATAGCTGGCCGGATCCTCAGGCTCTTTATCTTTTTTAACAATTAAGGAGATTAATGCTTCATTGAATGTATTTGGCAATTTTCCCACTGAAAAAGACTCTTTATAAACCTCGGTCAAAATAGGAGCAAGAATACCAACAAATCTCATATAATACTCTGAGGGAAAGCCATCCAGACCAGGTGATTTTCCCGCCCTCATTGATTTAATGGCATTTTTAACTTCCTCCGCTGATATAGGACAGTCCAGTAATTCCTTTTCATCGTTCGACATTTGTGGTAGGTTGATCCTAGAGAAAAAGGCATCATATTTCTTCAATTCAGGGTCTATCTCTGATGTGTATAGCTGGCTGTAGAAATTTTCAAAAACATTATTAATATCGCTTGTATTAGTTTTCAGTTCCCCTTTCTTATTTTTAACAGCTGATATAGCATAGCTCGCTTCTTTTTGACGTAACTGCCTGGCTAACAACTTTCCTGCTTTGTCCCCACTTTCGTAGTAAGTAGTTTTAAGCCTGAATAGAGCATATTCTGCCTTTCTATTGTAAATATCGTTTATTTGAAATTTAAGGTCACAGATGTCTTTTAGCAGTACATCAGTATGTTTCTCTGCCAGTTCCTTCTCTAAATCTTTAAGTTGGGTTTCTAAGTGTTTCAGTTTGTTCTCTTTTCTTCGCACTACACTGAGCTATAAGCCTCCCCCTGATATAAGCTTTAGAAGCTTCCCACACTGTACCTATTCTATCTGTTGAACCTATATTTTCCGAGAAAAAGGTATTAATATCCTTTTCGAGCTGGGTACAAAATGCTGGATCCTACAACACAGAAACGTTCATTCTACACCTCCCTTCTCTATTGCCTTCTACTCCAATCATTACTCCTAGATGCACTGCTGCATGATCAGTTAGTGCTATCGGCCCTATTGAACAGTCTGTGACATTATTAACAAGTTCTTTACTAATTAAAAAATAATCTATCCTGGACTGTGATTTATGTTTACGGGAATAAAACGTATATTCTTTATCCCTGGGGTTAACAAGCCTCCATATTTCTATCAGATCCATATCCTCCTTCAGAAGACCAAAAGCCATTCTATCTTTTCGGATAATATTAGAGAAGGTAGTTTTGTCCAGAGCCCCATCCAAAACTTGGTTGAAATCCCCACCTATTATCATAGGACAACCCACATCATTACCCACTAACTTATTAATTTTATGAAAGAAACCTGGATTTTCTTCATTGGGGGCATATATATTGCATAAAATAACTTGTACTCCATTTATTTTAGCTTGTACGTATATAATCCTCCCCTCATCATCCTTATGTTGCTTAATAACGCTGAAATTTAGAGTTTTATGTATTAAGATGGCAACTCTGTGTTTTTTACTACTATATGAGCTATGGAATATTTGGCCAACCCAATCTCTCTTCAGTTTAACCGCCTCTGACTCAATCAGATGCGTCTCCTGGATAAAGGCTATTTGAGCTTGTTGTGACTTCAGGTATGATAAACATTTTTTCCTTTTTATTGGGTTATGTAAACCATTCACATTCCAAGATATTATCTTAACACAGTTACTCATTAATAATCTTGTTCAACAAATAAGCTTGCCACAGTAGACTGTGTTAGGGTATGTGCATGCTGCATATGTGATAATAAGTAATATAAGCCAAAACATGAAGGGAGAAAAAAAGAAGAGAAAAAAAAATTTAAAAAAAAGGAGTGCTGCCCAACTGCCGATCCAAACAAACAAACCAAACATTCTTCAAAAACCCTCCAGAACAGGGAACATAAAATATAAACCCCTTCCCCTCTATCTATCTTGAGATACCCCCCACAAAACAGGCTCATGAGGCACATTGAGATGGTCACTAATAATCCCCTCCCCTCCCATTACCCTCCAATACCTTCATTCATAACATCGTTTTCACTCTAATTATCCCTATGATCCTGACCTAATCGCTGGTCATTTGTGTAAAGCCTGCTGAAACCACATTAACAAACCGATACAATGACATATATTAGGACTGAGCATTTCAGTCGTCCCACTATATGGAACTACTTACGCTTGACCGTTCATATGCTTTGAAACGCCCAGAGGCGCGAGCATAAAACATAGAAAACTGTCCTTAAGGTGTTGTTGTGGGAGCTCCAAAGTTATTCATCTACTGACTCACGAGCAGTAGACCCCTCCTCTGCACTCTGCTTTCCCGCATTGCTGTCAAGAAAATCCATTGCCTTTTTGTCATCCGTGAACTTCATTCTCTTCCCTTGCCAAGTGAAGCGCAGCTCCGCTGGAAAAGCCAATGTAAATCGCACGTCCAGTGAGTGTAGCCAATTTTAACATCCTTAAACTTTCTCCTCTTTGCCGCCGTCTCTCTTGTCATGTCAGGGAAAAATGACAGGTGACAGCCTTTCCAGATCACGCCCTCCTTGTTTTTGTAATCCTGTTTTGCGGCCATCAGCACTCTCTCCCTTTCCAAGTAACTTAAAAAGCGGATGATAATTGGTCTTGGTGGGAAATCGTTGTCGGCGTCTCCTGATCTAACAGCCGGGGCGCGGTGTACTCGCTGCAGCTAGGATCTGTCCAATTCAATCCCCAGAGCCTCGGAGATAATGGTTCTCACACATTCAGATGGCTTGTGACCTTCCAGTTTTTCTTTCAACCCAATAAGCCGTAGATTTTGGCGCCTATCTCGATTTGCTGCGTCCTCCACACTATAACGCAACTCCTCACAGTTTTTAGTGCTCTTACTTGCTTCTTGCCGTAGCTGAACATTCTCGTCCTCCAGTTGAGAGATGCGACTCTCTGCTTCATTAAGTCGTTGCATAACACTGTCCATATCTGTGCGAAGTCCGATGTTGGTTTCTTTTATATCAGAAATTTCAGCTTGAAGGGTCGTCAGAAGTTTGCCAACTCTTCCCATTTCTTTCATAGCTTTCTCGAGTGACTGCTGCATGGAAGCTAGCACACTTTCACCATCTCCCTTGCTAGCTCCAGCTAGCTTATTAGCCGCTGGTGTAGTGGGATTTTGTTTAGCTGTTCTCGTAGCCATTATACACCAGACGCTGAATTTAAATGGACTATAAGTGGTCAAAGTTACTTTAGCCGAAACTGTACAACAATGAAACTTACATAAGTAGCGAATTTAAGGGTTAATGTGGTGGGTGTATGGGAGCGCTCCTCCTTTGCGACCATCTTGCTCGGTGATCCCGTGAGACCACGCTACTCATTTTTTCTTCAACCAGATAAGATTCAAGTTTTTCTTTGTAAATTGTTTTCTGATTCAGCTAATTTAATAATTTTCAGCCTATGCTGTGAACTTTGGCTTCATTCTGCTCTCTTTCTGGACAGGAATTAAGCTTTTCTGTTAGCTGCTAATTCATAACACGCCTGACATGTTTTGGGCAGTAGGTGGCCCCCCTTCAAAATTTCTTTATACATTTTTCTAGAAACTTGGGAGACATTATATTAAGACCCTTCTAGCGCCCACATTGAAGACATTATTTGATATCATGCATGGTTTGGCTGTGCAGCTTTTAAGATGAGATTGTTTCTGCCATTTTACTGCCAAATGATTCTACCCTACAAAATCTTCAGATGATTCAATTGTTTTCTGCAGTTTGAAGTTTCAGATGACTTTCTATCACATTTTCGTATGTTCTTCAGGTAATTTCAGCTTTTTTCATTCAGCAAAAGCATTCACACTTGCTGTTTCTCCGAAACAGCTTTTTCTAGTTTCTATTTGAATCATTCTTTTACAGCACGGTTGTAGAGTAACTTTCATTTCCTCATTTTCATAGATATTTTAAAATTTATTAAAACTTTTGTCAAACTGACGATTATTTCTCGGTCCACTGTGGGGTTTTTCTTTCATTAAATTGGGTGTACTAACACTTTTGTCTATGTGTATCATACACGGCAGATGAAGGCAAGCTTGTTAGCAGCCCTGGTCAATGCTTTGTCTGATAGACTGATGTGAGCTGGAAATTCAAACTGCACTCCTTCTCCAACTTAGAGATTATGAAGCCCCTCCTGCTCCTCTGCCCAAACTCTCCACCATATAAGTTCTGGTTGTAGTTGTGCCATGAGCCATGAGAGTGGGTTTGTTGAAGCAGCAGTATGATAATAGTTCTAACTCCAACTCGATGGTGATAAACAAACTGCAGGGGCTCGTAATAGCTGCCTGTAGGCTTTTTCAGGTAAACTCATGAGTCTCTAACGCTTCGTTCACACCGGACGCAGCAAGAGCAGCAAAATCGCGTCTGCTGCTTCATTTTTGCTGCTTGTACCAGTTTAGTTCTGACGCGCGGCTGAAGCAGCTTTGCTGCTTTAGCTGCGCGGTGCAAAAGTGTGTCTGACGCGCATTGGGCGGAGCTTCTCTATCCTTTCTTTGCCTTGCAGCTATATTTGCTGTGATCAGTGGGAATAAAGTAGTTTTAATATGTTTTTAAGTGAGAAAATCCACCTGAAAACTTAATCAGTGCAGTCAGTTAATCCAGATTACCATCCTGCCTTCGAGTATTATTTCTCTGTCGGAGCCGCTCAGACCCCCACATACCGGCGGTGCGCTGTCAGTAGGATCCCATTCAACAGCAGCCTCTGGCCCGGGTTAACTCCTTGCGGTTCGCTGCGGCAGCTGGAAGGTGGTTTTCATGTACATAATCCAACTGCAGGCACCAGGATAAAAGCAAACACGCTTTGTCGGCAGGTTTAAGCATTTTAAGTTAATTTAAAAGTCAATAAACTTTCAGAGGAGTGATCACAGCACTCTGTATCATCCGTGATGTGTCTGTCTACCTGTCAGCTCCCAGATCAGCGTCTCTGATTGGTTGATGCGGCGCGTCGAGCAGCAAATTTCAATTTTTCCATCTCGAGCAGCAACGCGTTTGCGGCGCGTCGACATTTTGCTGCGCCTTGACGCGCCTCAACCATTGACTTTGCATGTAAACTCGCTGCTTCTGTGGGTCCGGCTGCGTCCGGTGGGAATGCAGCATAAGGCTACATTCACACTGCAGCCTGAAGTGACCCAAATCCGACTTTTCAGCCCATATGCGACCTCGATCAGATCTTTTCATGGCTATCTGAACAACAAAGATCCAGATTTTTCCAATGCAACCAGGCCACTTGGCTATGTGGTCCTGAATCCAATACTAATCTGATCTTTTCAAATGCGACCTGTGTGTGAACAGCCAGGTCGGATGAATCCGACCTGAACGTCATTAATACCCGACAAAGGTTGCTATTATGCGTCTTGCTACACAGAAGCGGCAAGAAAATCAACAACCATGGCAGATGATGATGTGGAGAGCAGAATTTATGTTTAAACATATTGAAAAGATTGAGTTTTTATGGTTGGAAAAGACCGCTAGATGCGAACCGGCACTACACTTCCTGTGACGTCATCGTCAAAGGCCAGCGTTGTACGACTGCAGTTCACACAGGAGATCACATAGACGTCGCATATATTTGGAAATGTGAACAGCAACGCAAAAAAAAAATCGGATTTCACAAAAAAAAAATTGTAATTGAGCATCAAGGCCTGCAGTTTGAACGTAGCCTAAGACCTTCATGATGTCAGATCTCAGTCCAACAATTCTATAGTTATTGAGGACCGTTATCTGAGATGGAGCAGTGTACGCTGGAAAAACAATCTAGAAATAAGTAAAATGTTCTTAAATTAAGTGTATTTACCCTTAATTTGAGTAGGTAAATGAGATACTTTGCAAATGGAATGAGTATTTTTACCCTTAAAATAAGATAATTAGATAATATGCATTGGAAAAAAGACAATGCAATCGTGTTTTGCTATTTTTGTAAAGTGTAAATTGTCTTGTTCCATTGGTAAAAAATGTCTCCTTTACCTCCTCAATCTAAAAACAAATACACTTATTTTAAGAAAAAATGACTTATCTAGATTGGGTTTTTTTCCAGTGTAGGAGGACTTCCACAATACTAGAACCATCTCCTGGGTCAGGCTCAGGTTGAAGGTTTATAGTTAGTCAGACAATCAGTCACTGCATTGACTTCCACTCTATATGGCTAAAACTGTCAGTCTGTATGCTCAAAACAACTTTGCAGGGCTTCTTCAGCATCTCTTGACAGTTATTATTATGGATTTTGTTCAGAGTAATGGTTAGACTAATTTACTTTTTTGACCAGTTGCTTTAAATGTTTGTGACTTTTTTGTTATTATCTAGATAATTTATTATTAGGGCTAACATTATTATAACGTCCAAAATGGAAAATCTACGGCTAGAACCCTTTCATTCGCAGAGCATCGAAGACCATAGGCAAAGTACTTTGGAAAAAAGAAATAGATCTGCATATGGGGGATCTAAACTTCACTTAGAATCCCTTCAAACGGTGCAGTTCTAGCATTCGGAAATTTGGTATCAGCTTTTTTAAGCATAGCAATACAAACTTTACGACTCTCTGTAGCTATGTCTTTAATTGTGTTTTAAATAATTTATCTGTAATTAACTGTTATTTTTAAAGTGCCTTGAAATAAGGTGTTGTAAATTGCTTCTTTATAAATAAACTGAATTGAAGAAAAATGTCACTAAGGGTTTAAACACTATTACAGCGTTACTGTTAACCTCTTGTCTGATTTGCTTACTACATTTGATTTCATAAATATGATTAAAGTCGTTTGTAAATGAAGTTTAAATTAAACCTAGCTTTTAGAGTTGAACTTTAAACTGTGCGTTCGAAGCTGGACCATACTGGAACATGCACTCATGTTTTTGTTTTAAATTGAAATTATGAAAATTATAAATTTTACTTAACTGATCTCACAAAGGAGAAATTAACTCTCTGCATTTAATCCATCCCCTTGGGGAGCAGTGGGCTGCCACTGTGCAGCTCACTGCTGCACACAATAGTGTTCCCATATAAAGGACACTACTGTGTCCTTTATAAGAGGAGGTGGAGCCCAAAAGCCTAATCTGTTCAGATCAAAGGCACCTATTTTGATATGCCCTATGCCTGAAACCTCAGGATTCCAAGCCCTATGCCCTAACCACTAGGCTGCCACCCCCAGAAAACAAGGGGAGAGCACGTATGCAGTCGTCAATTATCAAAAACTATGCAGTACAGATTCCCTCATTTGGGGAATTGGCAAAGGTCAGCACAGCCGGGATGCTACAGCCGAGCCTCACTCTGGGTGAACCATGAGCAAAGTATCGCCTCTGCCAGGTAAGCATTTTTTAGGTTTATTCTTTATACATGAGGTGTGTTGTTACTCTGTTAGCCAGATAAGACAGAGTAGAAGGCCTTCCTTCACATGGTGGATATCACTGTGTGTACTGAGGCCATCTAATCAGGACAGCCTTCATGTCTTTAAAAATACACAGGATATGGGCACATCTTGGGGCCGGACTTATAAAGGAGAGCTATGTGTAATCCTGGGGTAAAGAGGCAAGATGTGTAAAGGTCAAGGCATGGATGGCAGGTCAGTTTCTGATATCGACACCTAAGCAGCCACCTGATGCAACACATGGACTCATGAGGTATAAGCAGGAGGAGATGACCTTGTTCGGGGCTCAATCTTTGCCGGACGCTCGCTGACGTTTTTGAGCCCACAGCTGTGCCGACTCCAAGCAATTTCTCTGTCCTGTAACGACCTGACCTGGAATAAACGCTGTTATTTTTTTACTCCTGTTTTATAGTCCTTTTTTATATGGTTTTACCCAGTTTGAGTTAAGAGTAATAAATAACTTGCTCCCAGGAAAAGAACCTGAAGGAAAGTTCCGAGGCGCAGCCGCCTTCAGGGGGACCTAACTTCCATATTTAACAAATTCCTAGACAAAATTTTCCTCCTAGATTAAAGTTTCCTCCTAAACAAAATCAAGGTCGCTACCTAACCCCATCATCTCGCCATAACAGTCTGCAACGGATTACTACATCTTTACAGCCATATGGTTAAATCTACTTTTTAGGTTTAGCTATATGGACCAAGGAATCTCTTACCACTCCAGGGAGTTTTATCTCTGCGATGAGGTACTCTGGGGGTCCAGTGGGAGGCACCACAAACAGGGAGAATTCTGGCCTAAGAACAGAACAAATTCACATTACCAAGTAGGATTTTTTTTTTTATTTTAACTTGCTATAAAAGGCAAAGAGGGAGAGCTGTTTTACCTTTTAGCACATGCTGTAGAGTCTTTCCTGGGGGAATAGAGTTGCAGAGTAAGCTGTTAACTCACAAAACTCAAAATCAAACAATTTATCACGCATTCAAGGAATATCATAAATTTACAAACGTTAAATTTTTTGTGTAAAAGTGAAGATTTGTTTATTACGGTGGCCTTGAAGTGCAAACTGCAACTACAAATCTAAAAGCGCAACTACATTAAGGAAATCGCAACTACATAAAGCAAAGCGCAACTACATTAAGGAAATCGCAACTACATAAAGCAAAGCGCAACTACATTAAGGAAAACAAAACTACATAAAGCAAAGCGCAACTACATTAAGAAAAACAAAACTACATAAAGCAAAGCGTAACTACATTAAGAAAAACAAAACTACATAAAGCAAAGCGCAACTACATTAGGAAAAACAAAACTACATAAAGCAAAGCGTAACTACATTAAGAAAAACAAAACTACATAAAGCAAAGCGCAACTACATTAAGAAAAACAAAACTACATAAAGCAAAGCCCAACTACATTAAGGAAAACAAAACTACATAAAGCAAAGCGCAACTACATTAAGAAAAACAAAACTACATAAAGCAAAGCGTAACTACATTAGGAAAAACAAAACTACATAAAGCAAAGCGCAACTACATTAAGAAAAACAAAACTACATAAAGCAAAGCGCAACTACATTAAGAAAAACAAAACTACATAAAGCAAAGCGTAACTACATTAGGAAAAACAAAACTACATAAAGCAAAGCGCAACTACATTAAGAAAAACAAAACTACATAAAGCAAAGCGCAACTACATTAAGAAAAACAAAACTACATAAAGCAAAGCGCAACTACATTAAGAAAAACAAAACTACATAAAGCAAAGCGTAACTACATTAAGAAAAACAAAACTACATAAAGCAAAGCGCAACTACATTAGGAAAAACAAAACTACATAAAGCAAAGCGCAACTACATTAAGAAAAACAAAACTACATAAAGTAAAGCGCAACTACATTAAGAAAAACAAAACTACATAAAGCAAAGCGTAACTACATTAAGAAAAACAAAACTACATAAAGCAAAGCGTAACTACATTAAGAAAAACAAAACTACATAAAGCAAAGCGCAACTACATTAGGAAAAACAAAACTACATAAAGCAAAGCGCAACTACATTAGGAAAAACAAAACTACATAAAGCAAAGCGCAACTACATTAGGAAAAACAAAACTACATAAAGCAAAGCGCAACTACATTAAGAAAAACAAAACTACATAAAGCAAAGCGCAACTACATTAAGAAAAACAAAACTACATAAAGCAAAGCGTAACTACATTAAGAAAAACAAAACTACATAAAGCAAAGCGCAACTACATTAGGAAAAACAAAACTACATAAAGCAAAGCGCAACTACATTAGGAAAAACAAAACTACATAAAGCAAAGCGCAACTACATTAAGAAAAACAAAACTACATAAAGCAAAGCGTAACTACATTAAGAAAAACAAAACTACATAAAGCAAAGCGCAACTACATTAAGAAAAACAAAACTACATAAAGCAAGGCGCAACTACATTAAGGAAAACACAATTACATTAACTTACCGGAAAAGGTAGGTACCAGTGGGAAACATGAGACATCGCTGATTGGACGACGGCGCCGTTTGACCCTTGAACCGGAAGTCATTCTGCCTGCTGCGGCTTTTGAAAACATGGATATTGTCGGCGCCCCAAACATAGCTGCTGTTATCCAGGAATATTTTGAATCAGGACATACGTCCGAGGTGATACTGGATATGCTCAAGACTAATCACGAAATTTCAGTTAGTTTGTGTACACTGAAGACACACTTAAAAGAAGCTTGACTGTTCAGACGATGCAACTTCTGCTTCAAGGGTCAAACGGCGCCGTCGTCCAATCAGCGATGTCTCATGTTTCCCACTGGTACCTACCTTTTCCGGTAAGTTAATGTAGTTTTCTTTTCCTTAATGTAGTTGCGCTTTGCTTTATGTAGTTTTGTTTTCCTTAATGTAGTTGCGCTTTTAGATTTGTAGTTGCAGTTTGCACTTCAGGGCCACCGTAGTTTATTCAGTAAATACAAAAAATCCTAATAACTGTTTGTTGTACATTCAATAGGCGATTGTGTTACAGCAAAGATTACTGGTTTGACTCCGCCAATTAAAATGAGTAGATTATGTGTTCTACTAACAGTTTGAGAGTGGCTGTAAAAGAAAGAAGAGGTTCTAAGCCATTAAGGTGGACTTCATAATGATCACTATAAAAAAAGACAATGAAAATACTACATAATACTCGAAGCGGGTAGCAACAAAATTATGAAAATATTTAAAGTTGAAATTAAATCTATAATACTGGAAAACAAGCTTATCTGCTGATCGACACAAGACCAGATTATGCTCTTAAGATTTGGATTCATTCCAACAGAACCTTAACATAATATACTGCAAAACAAGGTAGATGGTTAAGGTTTCATAAAACATAACCATGCTTAGTAAATGATAATGTTCTATTAATAAAAATAAATCCCTGTTGTGACAGGTAAGAGATGCTCATGTGCATCCCCCATTCTGCTTTGCAGGCTATTGTTACCTTTAAAAACATTCCACAGTATTTTTTTTTTCAGAACTTTATTGACCTCACATTGAAGAAATTTCCCTCTGCATTTAACCCATCCCTTTGGGGAGCACTCGGCTGCCATCATGGGGTGCCCAGGCAGCTGTGTGGGTTTAAGGGTCTTGCTCAGAGACCCAGAGTGGGAGTCTGTGGGAGTGGGGCTCAAACTCAGAACGCCAGGATTTCAAGCTCTATCCCCTAACCACTAGGCCGCCACTCTCCACTAAATTCAACAGAATTGGTTGAGTTTTAAAGTGTTTTCATTAATCAGTTTCACTTATGTGGAGTTAACTTCATAGGAAGAAAAAACATGAATAAGTTTAGGATTCAGAAAGACACTAGTGAGTCTGTGTGGAAAAATGTAGTCACAGGAAACAGCCAATCTAGGCAGGAAATATGTTGCCAACAGAAAAAGCAGCACTTGTGGCTGTGAGGTTAGTTTGAAAAGACGTTCTCTGTATCAGCACGAAGCCACATCAGTGGCGGCTGGTTGAGTTTTCTCCAGGGGGGGTTAGGGTAAAATAAAGCAGTCAAATGTATACCAACTTATCAGACCAGCATATTTATATGAATGCCAGTTTAATAACGGAGAAGCTATTAGTCAGCTTTATATTTTTTAATATATAAAACCTATTCATTTTCTGAGAATGTGTTTATTAAAGGAATAGTACACCCAAAACATGATTAGCCTTCATTTTCTACTCACCCCCATGCTGAACAACACTCTAGAGTACTTTTTTGATATCTCAAATGCATCTGGAGATCTGCGAGGCTTCTTGCTGTCTGCTGACATTCAAATAATGGAGGTCTATGGCGCCCGAGGCAGAAAGGTCCATAAAAGTCCACAAAAAACGTGTCAATATTCCTCCATACTGCTCGTCCAATGTATTCCAAGTGTCCTGAGTGGGTAGCGTCCATAATTTACTCGAAACAAAGTCATTTAGAATGTTTTAGAGCCTAAACAGTAGTGTATAGGATTTCCTAAAAGCGCGCGCCTGCGAGTTTACGAGTCTACGGAAACCGCGGCAGACCAAACCAGATGAAAGTGCGCATTCAGCTCGGCAAAGAACTCATGCTCTTCCTCAACACTGAAGTCCTCAGACATTTTTCTTTCGTTGTTTCTTTCTTTGCACAGGTAAACAGCACATTTCTTCTTCTACGCTTGCATTATCAAGAGCAGACGCTGAATGCGCACTTTCATCTGGTTTGGTCTGCCGCAGTTTCCATAGGCTCGTGAACTCGCAGGCGCGCGCTTTTAGGAAATCCTATACACTACTGTTTATGCTCTAAAAACATTCTAAATGACTTTGTTTCGAGTAAATTATGGACGCTACCCACTCAGGACACTTGGAATACATTGGACGAGCAGTATGGAGGAATATTGACACGTTTTTTGTGGACTTTTATGGACCTTTCTGCCTCGGGCGCCATGGACCTCCATTATTTGAATGTCAGCAGACAGCAAGAAGCCTCCCAGATCTCCAGATGCATTTGAGATATCAAAAAAGTACTCCAGAGTGTTGTTCAGCATGGGGGTGAGAAGAAAATGAAGGCTAATCATGTTTTGGGTGTACTATTCCTTTAAGGGCAACTATACAAATTAACATCTAGAAAAAGTACACTGTATTATATTATTTTCCATGTGAATCCCACATTGTTCATTCTTCTTTGTGTTTTCTAAAAAAGTGCTTTAAATCAGTCCTAGCTGTCTTTATCCATGCTGGGTCAGATCCTGTCGTTTGAAAAAGGAGGCATGGAAAGCAGAATAAAGCGTTAGCCTCGCTGCATGCAGTTAGCTAAGCCTTGTAGCTAAACCAGGTCCTGGAAAAGGACGGTTCTTGCATCATTTCTCTCTCTCTATCTCTCTCTCTCTCTCTCTCTCTCCAATGCGTGTCCATCCCCCGCGACTCGACCTGTCATCACCCGCAAAACGTCTGCTCTGTGGCGGGAGGTGATGAGTAAATACACTTCCCGTCACCTCAGGGCGCACCAAGGCTGCTCCCTAAGCTCTCCCATACCTTTGTATTGCAGTGGAGCCACTGTGCATGTACAACTTTTAAAGAGAGTCAATGGGCGAAGATTCTTTCACTCCAGGGCAGAAATACGTCCCCAATACGAGGAAAAATGGAATGACGCTTTACTAGTCGTTAAAGATTAAATATTTATCTTGCACATCTAAAATACATACATACATATATATATTATATATATATATACATACATATATATATATACATACATATATATATATATATACATACATATACACATACATACACACATACATATATATATATATATATATACATATATACTCACCGGCCACTTTATTAGGTACCCCATGCTAGTAACGGGTTGGACCCCCTTTTGCCTTCAGAACTGCCTCAATTCTTCGTGGCATAGATTCAACAAGGTGCTGGAAGCATTCCTCAGGGAGTTTGGTCCATATTGACATGATGGCATCACACAGTTGCCACAGATTTGTCGGCTGCACATCCATGATGCGAATCTCCCGTTCCACCAATCCCAAAGATGCTCTATTGGATTGAGATCTGGTGACTGTGGAGGCCATTTGAGTACAGTGAACTCATTGTCATGTTCAAGAAACCAGTCTGAGATGATTCCAGCTTTATGACATGGCGCATTATCCTGCTGAAAGTAGCCATCAGAAGTTGGGTACATTGTGGTCATAAAGGGATGGACATGGTCAGCAACAATACTCAGGTAGGCTGTGGCGTTGCAACGATGCTCAATTGGTACCAAGGGGCCCAAAGAGTGCCAAGAAAATATTCCCCACACCATGACACCACCGCCACCAGCCTGAACCGTTGATACAAGTTAGGATGGATCCATGCTTTAATGTTGTAGACGCCAAATTCTGACCCTACCATCCGAATGTCGCAGCAGAAATCGAGACTCATCAGACCAGGCAACGTTTTTCCAATCTTCTATTGTTCAATTTCGATGAGCTTGTGCAAATTGTAGCCTCAGTTTCCTGTTCTTAGCTGAAAGGAGTGGCACCCGGTGTGGTCTTCTGCTGCTGTAGCCCATCTGCCTCAAAGTTCGACGTACTGTGCGTTCAGAGATGCTCTTCTGCCCACCTTGGTTGTAACGGGTGGTTATTTGAGTCACTGTTGCCCTTCTATCAGCTCGAACCAGTCTGGCCATTCTCCTCTGACCTCTGGCATCAACAAGGCATTTCCGCCCACAGAACTGCCGCTCATTGGATGTTTTTTCTTTTTCGGACCATTCTCTGTAAACCCTAGAGATGGTTGTGCGTGAAAATCCCAGTAGATCAGCAGTTTCTGAAATACTCAGACCACCCCTTCTGGCACCAACTATCATGCCACGTTCAAAGTCACTCAAATCACCTTTCTTCCCCATACTGATGCTCGGTTTGAACTGCAGGAGATTGTCTTGACCATGTCTACATGCCTAAATGCACTGAGTTGCTGCCATGTGATTGGCTGCTTAGAAATTAAGTGTTAACGAGCAGTTGGACAGGTGTACCTAATAAAGTGGCCGATGAGTGTATTTATATATATATATATATATATATATATATATATATATATATATATATATATATATATATATATATATATATATATATATATATATATATATATATATATATATATATATATATATATATATTTATTTATTTATATATTTTACATATTTATTTTAATTATAAAAAAAATAAAAAATGTATGCCTTAATCAGGGTCATTGGGTGTGGGGCGGCGACCTAGAGCCCTCTATTGGCCAGCCGCCACTGGTCGACATTTGAATAATGAATGATTTTAGGCTCAGATAAATTGAGTTCAAACTGTTCATGATGATGTAGAAAGCTGGTTAGGAAGCAGCCAAGCAGTCACGGCCGTAACTTTATCTAAAGCCTGGCGTACACTGTGCGATGTCGGGGGGATTCTCCAGTCGTGCGAGAATTTTCCGATCAGGCTGTCGTGTAGTATACAGGAGGTTACAAGCGGCGATCAGCCTATCATGACCACCTCCCGATTGGGAATCGTGAGGTCGGTGAATATCAAACATGTTTGATTTTCTCCCGACCGTTGTGGGCAAATCGCTCAGGGCGCATTCACAAAGAAGGATTCTTCTTCTTCCTCTCAGATGTAAACCACAGCAGCGTGGCAGGGATCAAATAAGTGAAATGCAGTTCTGTCTGTAAAATTGACAGACCGTAGTAGCCACGTTTGCTCAGCCATGTCTTTTTTCCAAATACGTCTTCACCTTTTCTTTTTAGGACTTTCAGCACAAAATTAAAGAAATTGCCAATGCAGCACGGTTCACTATAGTGAGCTTCATATTC
Organism: Cyprinodon diabolis; assembly: GCA_030533445.1. Lineage (NCBI taxonomy): Eukaryota > Metazoa > Chordata > Actinopteri > Cyprinodontiformes > Cyprinodontidae > Cyprinodon > Cyprinodon diabolis. The sequence goes on from CM060077.1 coordinate 36,438,324, forward strand.
CCCTTCTATTTGTTTGGCTTCAGGATAGAGAGCTACAGAGCAGCTCCATCTCACTGCGGATCTGAGTCCGATGTGTTTTTTTAGTCTTACAGTGTGAGCAGCTAGACCTCGTCAGGCCGAGCATAAATCATGAGTTGTGAACTCACACTGTACGACTAAACCCTGCGGTTAATCGTAGAGTTTGAGCAGCAGCTGCGTGCAACGATTGAAAGAAACTGCACAGTGTACGCCCGGCTTTAGTGTGGTTTTATGGTGTATTTATTGTTGGCGGCTAAACCCTGACTCACAGAGTTATAACTCCAAACGTTTTTCTTCTCACTAATGCACCAAGGTTTAAGGTTGTAATTTAGAGAAGTTTAAGTAGAAGAAATGCTTTTGTTTTGTTTCATTTTGCAAAAGGAAAGTGACATACTGTGGAAACAGTTCTTGGATCACCGGCCTGCTCTTTGTCCGGATGTTCTGCTCACTGAGGGATCCAAGAAATTTCCTGTTCTTTAGAACTTTCCAGTCTGGGAAAATAAATCAGAACCGAAAATCCCAGAAATCCATCACTGTAATCAAACCTCGGCTGGGAAGACAAACAACAGCACATACTCACCTCTGTTGAGTTCTAGACTGTACTTATTTTCCAATCCCTCCACACAAACCAGGATAATAAACTGCTGGAACAAAGGATCCTTCTGCAAGACACCAACATATGCATTTGATTTTCTCTGTTATATTTGATAGAGTTTTAAAAACGGAAGTTGCAAAAAAAGGTAATAAGCACATTTTAAATATTTTAAATGGCCAAGAATGCAAAATGTTAAATGTGCAATGTGACACGTCACCTGACACTTCTGGAAGAAGTCCTGGTTGATAACGACATCATAAGCTGTGCATCCCTGAGAGTCTGTAACAAAGAGACAGAACAGATGTTAAATAGTCTAAGAAGATGAACAAAGAAACAAAGTGAAGACAGAAGTAAACACAGATGTTCTGGTAGAAGTTTTTCAGGCTTCCCTCTGAGCTGGTACAAAATGCTCAAGCAGGACTTTTACCTCAATTCAATTCAATTCAGTTTATTTACACTACCGTTCAAAAGTTTGGGGTCACATTGAAATGTCCTTATTTTTGAAGGAAAAGCACTGTACTTTTCAATGAAGATAACTTTAAACTAGTCTTAACTTTAAAGAAATACACTCTATACATTGCTAATGTGGTAAATTACTATTCTAGCTCCAAATGTCTGGTTTTTGGTGCAATATCCACATAGGTGTATAGAGGCCCATTTCCAGCAACTATCACTCCAGTGTTCTAATGGTACAATGTGTTTGCTGATTGGCTCAGAAGGCTAATTGATGATTAGAGAACCTTTGTGCAATCATGTTCACACATCTGAAAACAGTTTAGCTCGTTACAGAAGCTACAAAACTGACCTTCCTTTGAGCAGCTTGAGTTTCTGGAGCATCACATTTGTGGGGTCAATTATAGGTTCAAAATGGCCAGAAAAACAGAACTTTCATCTGAAACTCAACAGTCTATTCTTGTTCTTAGAAATGAAGGCTATTCCATGCCAGAAATTGCTAAGAAATTGAAGATTTCCTACAACGGTGTGTACTTCTCCCTTCAGAGGACAGCACAAACAGGCTGTAACCAGAGTAGAAAAAGAAGTGGGAAGCCATGTTGCACAACTGAGCAAGAAGATAAGTACATTAGAGTCTCAAGTTTGAGAAACAGACGCTTCACAGGTCCTTAACTGGCATCTTCATTAAATAGTACCCGCAGTAGCCTGTTTGTGCTGTACAGTGCTTTTCCTTAAAAAATAAGGACATTTCAATGTGACCCCAAACTTTTGAACGGTAGTGTATATAGCGCCAATTCACAACACAAGTCATCTCAAGGCACCTTACAGTTCAACCAGATCATGCAGTCAAATACTGTCAAATACCTCAAAAAGATAAACAAGATACATCACTTCATTGGCTTCCAGTTCTGTTTTGAATCCATTTCTTTGTCTTTGAACTGTCATATCCCTTATTATTTGTCGTAACTGTCGCAATCATGTGCTCTTCGATGGTCTAATTATGATTTTAGTGGACTCAAACACCTTTAACAAATCCTAAATCAGGAAATGAGATGCTGCTTAAGGTCAGGCAGGCTTTATCTCTTTGTTATTTTGTTTTTTATTTAACTCTAGGTTTTCACTCGGAGCGTTTAACATCCGCCTCTTAATGTTCCACTTTATTTCTTGTATTTGTGATGTTGTGATTTCTGTTTTCATGTATTTTTTTCATTGTTTTGTTGTTGATCTCCGGTCTTTTCTTCATATTTATATAGCACTTAAATCAGCTGCTCTGCTGTGTTTAAGGTGCTTTAGAGAAAAAAAAAAAGTGTTCTATAGACCTAGTGCCCATAATAGATACATAGGAATAAAAATCCTTGTGGATTGACTTTAAATAGAACATATTTTCTGCTGGATCTGTTTTTTACTGGCTCAGTTAGCTTCAACTCGCTGTGAGGAAACAGCAGATGTGTGAATGTTGGTCGTTTCCTGGGGGCAGATTAAAAAGGTATTAAGACTTGTTAAAGCTGTTTCACAGCAAGATTTAAAAGCTCTAGGGTGATTTTCCTTACTTAAGAGATCGTGCAGAAGGTGCTATAAATCAGGGATAGAGAAGTGTGTTCTCTGCAGAGACAGCTCAGGGGCAGCAAGTCACACACAAGCCTATTTTGATGTTCTTGACGTGCGTGGAGAAAAGAACGTACAATGTGTATTCCAAAAAAGTTAAAAAACAATCCACTGGACTTTGCTTCCAAGTTTGAAGACATTTCGCTCCGCATCCAGGAAGCTTTTTTCATTCAAAATGTCAGAAATACAATTGAGTGTGAGGCTTTATATAGTAGCCCAACAAAGCCTTGTTTTTGAAAAAATGCAAATTGAATCGGAAAAAAGGGTCCATCCGTTTGGAATGGGGGTCATTTATCTTCTTTTGTTAGCCTGCAATGCCCCATACTGTCTATGTCTCTGAAAAGGGGGTTGTTAAAGGGAATTGTTAGCGTGGCTGAATAGGCGACGTCTTCTGTTCCCTTGTAGAGGGGTTGGGGTTGCGATGATAGCGGGAAGGGATCAACTCAATCGCTGCATTGTAGGTTTTTGAAAGCTGAAATCTGGGTTCCCCCCTCTCTGTTTAAGGTTGGTTTTTCTTTCTTAACATTGATGGCTTCCTTCACGGCACTCTCAAACCTCCTATTTTCTTTGTCCAAAATGTGAATATTCTGGTCCTAAATAGAATGTCCTTGTGTAAAACAGAAGATGCAATAAAAATAGTGGCCTTTTTTAATGCCTTCGTGGGAAAAAGTAGCTTTAAAGAGTTTCTAAGTATAAAAGTGCATCTAAAAGCGGAGACCTTCACATAGCAGTGGGCGGTCACACTGGAAGCCTCCCAAGGTCATCCAGAAACTCATGGATTTCCCGCTGCCGTTCGTAGCTGGTAGAGTGAATATTTACCTTTACCTTTTTTTTTTTTAGGTGGTGAAAACTGCAAGTTTCACACTATAAGTGCTGACATTCTAAGTTAATGTTTGTATGGATAATAAATACATTTTCCACCACAATCAAAGAAGAAAATATTATAGTGGAGTCTGAGCACTCTCACTTTTCAGCAAAGAAATAAACCTCCTGGCCATTTATGTAAAACGAGCGCGCTGTAACCTTTCTATATACATTCATGCTTATATTTCATTGTTTCATGCAGGATAGATCAGGGCTGGAATGCAGCATCTACCAGCCAGCTTCTCTGATTTGTTGATGCGCAGCGTCAAGCTGCCGAAATCCAGCGGTGGACATACATTACAGGATATACGACAATCCATAATGATGGATTTCCATGACTTCCAATATGAGGGGTCTTAATGTTCCACAAAGCAGAGCAGATCACTCTTAAGACCTCACACATAGCATTTTTTTATCTCACTGATTATCAGTGGCTCCTGATACTGGCGGCTCTAGGAAGGAGAAGATCGGGCTGATTACCTTCCTGTGTGAACCAGCCTTTAGATTAGCCTGCCTTATTACAATCCCCTTTTAACAACCAGGACTGCTTTTTCAGGTTAACAACACTGCAAAAACAATCTAGAAATAAGTTTAAAAAAAAAAATCTTAAATGAAGTGTACTTGCCCTTAATTAGAGTAGAAAAATAAGATGATCTGCAGATGGAATAGTATATTTACTCTTAAAATAACATAATTAGATAGTATGCACTTGAAATAAGACAATGCATGTTTTAAATTCAAACTGTCTAACTTTTTAAAGAAAAAAAATCCCTTATTTTAAGAAAAAATTGACTTGTTTAGACAATGAATCGATAAAATCGATAAAAATCGACTTTTAAAAGCGTTGGCAACGAATTTCATCATCGATTAGTTGTGTTGCGCGATTATTGCGTCATCCGCCGCCGCCGTCATCACTGCCACTTGATTGAAACGCGGGAAGAAAAAAAAATACGGCAGAGCGAGCCAGCGCTCTAATGACCGATACCGCAAACGCAAGCTGCGTCTCAATTTGCAGACAGCCTGCGCTTTGTAAAGCGAAAAAAGACGTAACATGCAACTTTTGTAAAAACAAATGAACATGGCACGGAAGCACCACTGTTATGATGCAGCACCTGAAAAGGAAACATGTTGGAGGCTTCGATGGCAGTGAAGAGAGCTGATAAGCAGGGTGAGCGACCATGTTTGTTTGGTTTTAAAGTGGGGAAACGTAACGTTAGTTTCTCAGGTAGCTCATCTGATGCTTTCCTTACCTTGTTAGTAGGTTACAGACAGTGATAAGGTTGGCTACTTATTTTTCTTTTAATTTCATTTGAATTAGCTTAAGCAGCGTTTATATTTTCTTTATAAATAAATTAACTTGCAAATTATGAGGGCAAGGCTTTTAAAGTTTAAATCTTCTGGCAAAGATTAAGTAAAGAAGATCCTGCAATTTATGGAAGTAAAGCAGAATAAAATCCAGCAAGATCAGTAATATGTCAATTAATTATATGCCACATTCCCATGTAAATATCTGTCTTTGGAGGATGTGTTTTTTAGCACCCCTAGTTCTCTCATTTTTATTCCAAATACAATTTATAATTTGAATCACAGGGCTATTTTCTTTATCTCTATGGTTAAGTATTTTCTCAAGTAGCAACTTTAACTGCTATACTTTCCTGTCTTAAAAGGCAGAACTCTTCTAGTCTAAAAAAAACTCATTTGTTGAAATGGGGGAACCTATTGTTTGAACCCCTTAGGGGCTTTTAAAAACAAAAATGCCTTTTCTTGCGCTTTATGAAACAAAGTAGCCTATATTTTGTGGATGTACAGCTACATTTCTCATGTAAGTTTGCGTAGTTTTAACACAAACATTTATTTTTTATATTGCACCAGTGCAGTTAATGAGCAAGCTGTATTTGTGTGCTTGTTTGTTCTGTCTAAAATGTTTATTTTGGAATAAAGAGGTTAATATAAAAAAATATTTTTTGTCCGATTCATCGATTAATCGATAAAATAATCGGCCGATTCATCGATTTTTAAAATAATCGTTAGTTGCAGCCCTAAGTGTAGGATACACGAATACACCAGGGTCCTTGCCAGAGTGCGTTTAGCAAAATGAGCTGTTATGCTTGGATTGTGACACCGTAAATTTACTGTGTGGAAGCTGCATTTTTTATGCTTTTTTTGTTCAGGAGAGACATCCGACTAAGGGAACACTGTGAGCCAGGGCTATAAGAAGCTGTGGTTTTACATTTTTTGCAAAGTTCTGAAGAATCGCATCAGAAAAGCTTGATGGAAACAACTAAATTCAAATCAAATATCTGGTTAATCTGCTCCACTCTATTTTGCATTTCCTTTTACAACATTGTAAAAGTTTGCTTAGAATTAGCAAGTCATTTGGATAGAAATACATCTGGCTTTGGGTTTGTTTAGGTGTGGGTAACTCGGTTTCTCCTACCATTGTCCAAAGGGAATACTTTACTCTCAAAAATTACACTCTGTCTGACTCAGACTCATGGTGAGTCGCATGCACTCCCAGATAAGTAAACACATTTTCTGCTAACAGCAGAGAGCATGACGTAGATAAACATCAGTTATATCAAAGGTACAGAGTTACGCTATATGCTTATACCAAAAAGACCAAATCCAGTCATGATAAAAAAAGGTTGAATACTCCATCCTCCTGATGGTGTTTTGATCCTTTTTGTCCTTTTTTAACCCCAAATAGAACCTCAGCACCGGATGCAAAACAGATGTCATCTACCATCAGCACCTCTGAACTACCAAAAAGCCAGATGGTGGCCATTGATGCAGCTACTAAATAATCTTAACCGTACTAACCAGGCTATAATCCTCATGGAAACCAAGAGCTCTGACAATAGGGGACAAGTCACGTATTAGTGGACCGTGGTCTGGATCCAGACCCACCTGCTGGCTAATCCGGACCCCACCTGATTTAAAACATTTATAAATTACCGCATGACACTGATGACAGTGTCTAACTTCATTTGCGCCGCTTCTCCTGTTAATACGTTAAAGCGTTCAGGAGCGTCTGGCGTGATGCAAATTAGCCAATGAGCTGCTGTCAGTCTGGGTTGCTGCTGCTGCTACTTTTAGACAAAGCAGGCAAACCTGTGGCAAGCCGGGCGATGGGAAAGAAGGAGAAGAAGATGAGAAAAAGAGAGCAGAGAAAGTGTGGACTGCTGGAAGAACTGCGGTGAACTGGTGAAAGAAAAGTGAAATGGTGCTCAAAGATGACCCTGAACATTTTGAGTATGTTTGGCTCAACCTGCTGCTGTGAAGGAGAATGCACACTTTCATCTGGTTTGGTCTGCCGCGGTTTCCGTAGGCTCGTGAACTCGCAGGCGCGCGCTTTTAGGAAATCCTATACACTACTGTTTATGTTCTAAAAACATTCTAAATGACTTCGTTTCGAGTAAATTATGGACGCTACCCACTCAGGACACTTGGAATACATTGGACGAGCAGTATGGAGGAATATTGACACGTTTTTTTGTGGACTTTTATGGACCTTTCTGCCTCGGGCACCATAGACCTCCATTATTTGAATGTCAGCAGACAGTAAGAAGCCTCCCAGATCTCCAGATGCATTTGAGATATCAAAAAAGTACTCCAGAGTGTTGTTCAGCATGGGGGTGAGTAGAAAATGAAGGCTAATCATGTTTTGGGTGTACTATTCCTTTAAATATTAGCTTAATTTAAAAAGATATTACATTGTTTTTCAGGTCAATATAAACACAGGGTGTTTATCGATACTGTGCTTGAATACAAGTCAATGACACCATCTAATCTGCTGTTTTTCTTTAGATAGAAAAACTTTTTATCCTTGAAACGACTTAAGTCGTAACCCAATCATAAATATATTTGGTTCCATTTAATCTAGAGGGATGAAGGTGGCCATTGAATTTACCAGTAAGTCCATGATCTCTCAATCTGCTGATCTAAACTGGTCTATCAGATTCCAAAACATGTTGTAAGACCGTAATTTGTTATGACAGTGCATGTTTTCAGTTGCTAAAAACCTGGGTCTAGACCTGGAGGTCACCAATATAGTGCCTCTAGTGGCTAAAAGTTGTGCTGTTTTAATGTCCTTTATTATTCTTTTCTTTCTTTTTGTCCAATCATCATGTCTGACTGACTGAACCCAGATGTACAAATACATATTCCCCTTCAACTACATGACTTCATGCAGCTATTAAAGACAAACAGAAAGAATGAAATCCCAGCAGCTAAAAATAAGAACTAAGAAAACATTTTCCCAGTAAACTTTTAAGATCTGCAGGCTCCTGTTTCTGTTACATACTGTTGTCAACTTCTGTGTGCGGCTCCCCGAGGCTCATAGGAACTCTGTAGCCACTGGGATCCTCTGATTGGAGCAGCTGTACGAGTTCCTCTCTGGAGAGTTCGGGCGGGCATGGGACAGAGTTTGACTGGCAGATATTTATGAAAACTTTCTCCTTTCCTGGCTCAGAGGATGTCTTCACACAGATACCTGCGTATAGCAAAATAAAGAGAAAGGTAAAGAGAAGAAATGCAAAAAGAATAGAATAGAGATACCAGAAAAATTACCTCTAAATAATCTTTACTGTATGAGAAAAGAACTAATTCCAGAATGTTTTACAGCACAGAATAATAATCCCCTCCAGGTTTCATCAGTTGTAACTTATTAAACAAAAACAGAGTGAAAGTAATGTAGAAAAGCCAAATCCAGCAGTGTAAATCTTCCCTTTTAAGCCGTAATGCAAACAGCTGCAATGTCTTTCTTTTGTTTACAAGTTTTTAAAAACAAAGATAAGAGAGAGATGCATCTAGTTTATATTTACTATCTTCTTCTGTCAAGAAATTAATGTAGATTAAACTTTTCAGACGCTAGCTTATAAGCCAACAGGCTCTTTTGAGAAATGTTAGTGACCAGATATTTTAGCTTTGTTACCACAGGTTATTTTTTAAATCTAACAATGTTTGGAGAAGCTTACCTGGTTGAGGCCGGATAAGTTTAGATTCTTGAGTTTCAGTCGGCAGATTTCCCATCGTCTGCATAAATGATAGTTGGGGAGATATTAAAACAAAGGGCAAACCTTTATCTAAGTTTAAGCTAAAACCAATGATCTAAATGTTTTCTCTTCCTGGAAGCTTAAAACATGTAACACCTCAGTTACTCTTTAATGTCCTGTCAAGTCGCAGAAAAGGACTTAAGACGTTCAATAAGTCTAAGAAGCCGTTTTCATAACTAGGATGGATGTAGAACAATTTATCTGGAAGGACTACAGATTAATCAGAATTTACCAATGATTGTAAAATTCACTAACTTATTAGGTAATTGATTAGTTAACTGGATAACACAGACATATGATGGGAAAAATTATTTTACATTCTATTCCTATATAAACCTGAATGTGAGCATTCGTTATACAAAAGTATTCACCCGAGCTCCACACCTGCTATTGGTTGATTGATGACTCATTTTTATTAATCTCACAGTAGAGAAATAAACTTATTACATCAGCTCAATAATGAGAAGGTATGTATATATATATATATATATTAGGGGTGGAACGGTTCACAAAATCCACGGTTCGGTTCGATTCAGTTTCGTGGTCACGGTTTTCGGTTCGGTTCGATATTGATTGTTACACCGAAATCCCATAAAAAATTATGAAATGAATGAAAAAATCCCCCAAAAAATAAAGGATTGTAATTATTTTAAATGATCCGCAGAAACCCTGAATCATTTCTGTATGTTTTGCTGCTTTGAATTTAATCATCTCGCGCATGCTCTCTACGATCACCAAGGAACTCAGAGCGGAGAACGGGAGCCACAGTGGGGGCTGTAGGCTTTGCTTTGAGCAGCCGGTCTGGAGCACAGCGGGGGTTGCTGACGGAGTATGAGGGATTTCGGGGTTAGCATGACATGTTGGTCATGTTGCTGTTAGCATAAACAAAACGTGTTGCACAATGCTTGCACACTGTTGCACTTTTATCCACAACTGTCTTTCCACCGTCATCGTAGGTCACTCTAAATGCAAAGTGGTCCCATACAGCAGACCTATAAAGTGCTGCTGGCGCGTCTTCCAACTCCTGTTCTTTCCCACTCGCCAGTCCGACACAATTTTCTACAACAACTGATTTTTTCCCTGCTACACCCGGCTACGCTGCTTCGCTTCTTCTTCTTGTTTACTACTGGTGGTTGGCTTTGGTCGCAGTACCGCCACCTTCTGCTCTGGAGTGTAAACGCTTCGCCTATGAGAAAAAGGAGCAGCGCATGAACCGAACGAAACACACGCGAACCGAACCGAGACAGTCGAACCGAACGGTTCTGACGGTTTTCATAAATCGTCCCATCCCTAATATATATATATATATATATATATATATATATATATATATATAGAGAGAGAGAGAGAGAGAGAGAGATGGATATATATATAAAAGCTGGGCAAGTTAACTCGTCATTATCACGTTAACTCATCAAAAAATTAACGTCGACAATTATTTTATCTCGTATTAACGCAGTATTTATTATTTCTTTTATTACTGTAAAAGTCTGTTGCTCCCAGGCTTTTATTTGGTAAAACTAAAAGTACCGGTACCGGAAGTACAGGACCCGAAAAAGAAAAGACGTTGGCAGATAAACAAACCAACAAACATGGAGAAGGGTACGGCACTTTTACACGGCCATTTTCATTTTAGAGTTCTTTCAGAACAGTCGACAGAAGCAAAGTTATTTGTAATCACTGCAAAGTTGAATTGTCTTATCACCGGAGTACTTTGATTCTAAAATATCACCTAAATGCAAAACACACAGTTGAGACCAGCAAATCATTTAACGAAACAGACAGTGGTGCGAGGCTTCAGCAGACTACGTTAAACGCAGCATGTGGGAGAATAATAATAATAATAATAATAATACATTTTATTTAACAGCGACTTTCTTGACACTCAAGGTCACTTTACAGAAAATTCAAAAGATAAATAAAAAGAAAGATGAAAATACAAAAATACAGATACAGGAACATAAAAACAATAATGGATAGGGAAAAGAGCAGTGTATTCACAGATAAGCGAGCTGGAACACATGGGTTTTGAGTCTGACTTTGAATAAGGGGAGAGAGTCAATACTGCGGAGGTCAAGAGGAAATGAGTTCCAGAGCTGGGGAGCAGAGCAGCTGCAGGCTCTGCTCCCCATGGTGACAAGTAGAGCTGGGGGTACAGTGAGGTGGATGGAGGAGGAGGATCTAAGGGAGCGAGAGGAGGTGGCGATGTGAAGGATGTCTGACAGATATGGAGGAGCAAGGTTATAGATGGCTTTGAAAGTATAGAGAAGGATTTTAAATTGAATTCTGAATTGAACTTGGAGCCAATGGAGTTGGTGAAGGACAGTGGTAGAAATATGATGAAAAGAGGGGGTTCTGGTGATGACACGAGCAGCTGAGTTCTGAAGAAGTTGAAGTTTATGGACAGATTTATGAGGGAGGGCAAAAAGAAGAGAATTGCAATAATCAAGACGGGAGGTGATGAGGCTGTGGATAAGGACAGAGGCAGTATGAGTGGTGAGGGAGGAACGGAGGCGGTTAATGTTGTGAAGGTGGAAATATGCAGACCTGGTAATTTTGTTTATGTGAGACTGTAAGGAGAGGGACGAGTCGAGGATGACACCCAGACTCTTGACCTGAGGGGAGGGGGAGACCAAGGAGTTGTCAATGGGTAGTGAGAAACTTTTGATTTTGGATAGGGTGGATTTAGTGGCAACGAGGAGGAGTTCTTTTGTATCACTGTTTAGATTAAGGAAGTTTGAGGTGAACCTGTCTTTAATTTCAAGTAAGCAGTTAGTAAGGGAAAAGGGGGGGGGTGAGGAAGTGGGTTTACTGGATAAATAAAGCTGGGTGTCATCCGCATAACAGTGAAAATGAATGTTGAATTTCCAAAAAATACTGCCAAGGGGAAGGAGGTAGGTGATGAAGAGGAGGGGGCCAAGAACTGAGCCTTGAGGAACACCAGAAGTGACAGGGGAAGGGTGCGATGTGAAAGATTTGAGCTAAATAAACTGAGTGCGGTTGGAGAGATATGAGCGGAACCAGTCAAGAGGGGTGTGAGAGATGCCAAAAGAGAAGTATAGATAAACAAAGGCAAGAGGAGCTAACAAATGCCATAGCAAGTGGATAGCTACAGACTGTAGGCCGAGTAGTATATCTACAGACTATTTCCCTGCACAGTTAATCCCTCCCAGCAGTGAACTTTTTTTTGTGTTTCACCTCACTCTAACAGGGACATTTGGTACTAGACTGATTATGCTGCTCCCTGATAAAAAAAAAAAAAAAAAATGTTTCTGCTGTTACCTCAGAAATTGCCTGTTTTAATGTTAAACAAAATGCTGATGTTAAGTGTTTGGAGAACAAATGTTATGGCACTTCCTTTAATATGGAAGAACATTTAAAATAAAATTGTGCTATACACTACTTTTGAATATTGTTTTTTTGAGTATAAAAATGTGATTGATCACAATTAATCATGGAAATCATGAGATTAATCGTGATTAAAACTTTTAATCGTTCACCAGCCCTAATATATATATATACACACACTCTATTTATATATATATATAGTACAGGGTTATATTAAAGGGGTATTTATATAGATGGGTATTATATTTAGTTATTGCCAGGGTATCAAACCTAAAAACAGGTTATAGCACAGGGTTTAAATAGTAATTGCACATTAGATATTGCACAAGTTAGTGCCACATTTTAGAGTCTGAGGGCAGCAGAAATAAAAAACAGGGTGTTAAAAGTCTTTTACTAAAAGAGCTGCTCAGCTCTTCTACAGTCTGGTGATGGAAAGTGTTGTCCATGGTGGATGTAAACTTGGACAGCACCCTCCTCTCAGCCACTTCCTCCACTGCAGTCCAGACTGCTGAAGCAGTGTTCTGTTTAGTCTCTTTCTGTCCTGCTCTGCGCTGCCAGGGGCCCAGCATATTATGTTACATATTTTTAACAGAGGGATATTGTATGATCTGTTGAACTGTAAAGTGCCCTGAGATGACATGTGTTGTGAATTGGCTCTATTAAGCTTGAGCAAATATTCACACAGCAGGACTTAATTGAAAGCCTGTCAGTCCTGTGCACTTTTTTCTCCCTTGGCTCTAATAACTCTATCCATGTTACAGTCACTAGTAGTGTCACTTTATAGAGTGGAGGCGCTGCCTGGCAAAGATGCATATGCCTCAGTAGAGTAGATTGGGAATGATTCAAGCTGGTCTGTGAGAAAGTGGTGGCTCAACTAAGTCATAGCCTAATAAAAAAAACATCAAAAGCAAAACAAAACAAAAACAGTAAATATCATACAGCCATGGGGCAAGAAAAATGAAAGGCTCATTTCTTCCATGAGTGCTATGCTCTCCTTAAAGCAGCTTTGTTTCCACAACTTTCCCTATAACAAACAGGGCAAATCTGACTATGCAATTTCAATTCAGAAACAGCCTTTCTCACTAGTTTGTTCAGTCTCTTTCTGTCTTTCTGTCCCTCTCTGCGCTGCCAGGGTTTGCTTAAAGTAGTTTTTGAGTTTTTGCAACCACAAAGAGATTAAGAGTTTAGACAAGCAAGCTTCGAAGTTAACGAAAAATCCTAAACCCTTCAGTAAAACTGAGTGCGGTTAGTGCAAATTTCTAAGGACGCGCAGTAGTTTCCCGCCAAAGTGCAAGGGGGAGCCTATTTGAGAACTTGCGAGAACTTCGTCGGATGACCACACATGCAGCTACAAAGGCATACCAAGGAAAAATCACAGCTGGTTTTTGCCTGCGCACTTCCGCTTGAGGTCTGTGTGGGTTTGCGACCGTCCGACGCGTAGTCAGGATTTTATTGAGGTTGCAAAGTCTCTGCGCAGTAGGGGTGTAAATAATAATCGTTTTGTATCGATGCATCGATCCAACATCCGCAAGAGAATCGATTCATGCTTTTTTTTTTCCTCCGGTCTATTTTTATCCATTTGCTCCTGGGCATAATTCTCCCTCCCGTGCTGCGGTGGCGCTAAATCTATTTTGCCCTCCTACCTCGCTTCCTGGTTATACTCTCAAAGCAGTGCGTTTCAGTGAGCTTGCCACAGACTTTTTTGATTTATGCTCAATATTGAAGGATGGTCTGCGCTACACACTATGGGTCTAGATACGGCCGAGGCGCAGAGGAAGTGGGGGCGAGTTTAGTCCGACGACGGAGGGACATGAGGGCGGCTATCCAGGTGAAAAAAGGGTCCCAGCGTTCTCGAGCACCTCGATCTTCTAGCGGCTCAAACTTCACAAGTTGTTTTCCGCAATTTCGGTCATAAAAACAAAACAAGCTGGCTTCCTGTCTGCAGTACAGTTTGCGGTCAGCTACAATTTGGGAGAGGTGCAGCGGAGCGTCTGTGGGGGGGGGCGGGGACGTCTGGAGCCGAGGTATTGCATTACACTCATTGCACTGATTTTGTGCAGTATTTTTTGATGCAATTTTTCTACATCGGTTATTTGCTGTTGTTTCTAAAAAAAAAAAATGCATAACGATATTACAGCTTTCATTAATTTATTTCAAATTTGAAACATTGTCTAGCCTGTAAGGTGTGAAAAAAAAAATTAACCAATTAATCGAATTGTATCGTGGTGTATTCTTGAGTATCGAAAATAATCGAATCGTTGGGTCAGGAAATCAATACTGAATCGAATCGCCATGATGGATGTGATTTACACCCCTACTGCGCAGGGGGGCATGGTTGCGTGCAGAGACAGCTTTGACGGTTGCAGAGGCTATGTGTCAGAAGCATACATTGGCTTGACACTTTATCCTACGCTTTTATAGGCACTACATCTTTTTTTTTTTTTTCTCTTAACAGTGTAATGTCTAGCAATGTGGCAATAAGAATAATTGTCTTGATGCCAAAAAGAGCACAACGGATTTTACTTTCAGTGGAGCAGTACGGCTATCGCCATAGTGTTCCACTTGATTTATGCATTTAAATAGCTTTATCATAATTCATTCAGGGAGTATTATAGATTATATGGACACTGCAACATAAGTAGAAGAGGAAAGGAAAAACACAAAAAAGGAGAAAAGATTAAAGAAAGAGGAGATAAAAGGGAGATAATGATAAAACATCTTCAGTTTTATAGGCACTATAATAGACATCACAAAGAACATCACCACCCTGGATGAATGGAGAGGTTCAGAAATTGCTAAAAGCATGGAACTCAGCTTTCAAGTTTGGTGATAAAGAGGCACTGAGAACAGTGCGTGCCAACTTAAACCGTGCTATCAGATCAGCGAAGCAGAACCACAGCTAGAAGGATGGAGGAGGAGGATCTTTGGATGGAAGGAGGATCTTTTCCACGATCACAACAACACCAGGAGGATTTGGCAAGGCCATACTGGCGATGACAGATGCAGCAAACACTGACTTCCTAAGTAAACTGAACAACTTCTTTGGAAGGTTTGAGGCACTAAACAGCACTCCAGCAGTGAAAGCTGTTTCCCATCAGGGAGAGGAGGCACCCTGCCTCGACACAGGGATTATTAAAGTATGTCTGAGTCCGAGTCTGAGCTCATGTGTGGAAGACTCTGAGGAGAGTTAACCCAAGAAAGGCCGTAGGCCCCCATAACATACCTGGGCAGGTGTTCAAGGAGTGTGCAGATCACCTGGCTGGTGTCCTCCTCACAGATATGTTTAACACCTTGCTGGACTAATCCATAGTGCCAACATGCTTTAAGTCTGCCTCCATCAAACCTCAGATCACCTCATCCAATGATTACCGGCCTGTTGCACTGACTGCCTTAACGATGAAGTGCTTCGAAAGGCTTGTTAAAGAACATATCATGTCCAGTCTCCCCCCAACATTTGACTGGTTCCATTTCGCCTACAGATAAAGCCGCTCCACTGAGGACGCCATCTGCTCTGCTCTTCACCCCAATTCTGTGATTTGCACCCCAAATCCCACAGACACCCTCAACTGGACTGTAAACACCACCTCACTGGTAAAAATGGCACAGAAGCGCATGTACTTCCTACGGAGGATGAGGAGAGCCCACATGCCCCCACCCATCCTCCCCACCTTCTACAGAAGCACCATAGAGAGCGTTCTGACCTGCTGTCTCACTGTGAGGTGTGGAGGCTGCAGCGCCTCAGACTGGAAGAATCATCGGGGCTCCTCTTCCATCCATAAAAGACATTTCATCCCAGCGCTGTGTGTCCTGAGCCCGTAGCATCCTCAATGACCCCCCACCATGGACTGTTCTCCCTGCTGCCCTCTGGGAAGAGGCTTTGCAGCATCCGATGCAGATTCTACACTGCCATCAGACTGCTGAATTGTTGAGAAACTCTAAATCAGAGGTCTTCAACGTTTTCCAGGCCAAGGACCCCCAAACTAATGGCGAGATGCCGCGGTGACCCCCTAATTATATATATTGCATGAAATTGTGTTACATCAAACTGGTCCTATAGTCACTTTATTACATACGGAGTAATGAAAATCAAAATTGTTTTCGCCCTGGGATTATTAAAGTATTTCTGATTCTGATTCCTCGTTGATCGGTCAGGTGCTTGAAAGAGCTCCTGTGTGTCGCTGAATGTGTGCATTGATGACTGAAAGACATCTTCTGCGCCATATATATATCGGTCGGCAACAGTTTGGTGAATTCATGTTAATGTGTATTTAAAGACATTTCAATTAGTGGGAAAAATTGCAAAACGTTTGTGACCCCCATGCCGTACCTCTGTGGACCCCCTAGGGGTCGCGGACCCCCTGTTGAAGACCTCTGCTCTAAATCATGTCACAGACTCTGCATCACACTGATAACACCAAACTAAAACTCTGCATATTTTCACCATTTATATTAATGCTGTGAACTTCCATATCAATGCGTTTTTGCAGCATGTCTTTTCTCCCACATTTTCACTGCTGCACTTTATGGAAAAGAAATGTTCTGAAAGCTCTATAAAATAAAAATTTCATTTTTTTTATACACAAAATGACAATAAAATTTATCCAAGCCATAAATGTCTAAGCTTGCAGTATCTAGTGTTAAGTGTCCCATAACAGCTGCTTTAGATGTTATCCTTCCTTTTAATACCACAATGCTTCTCTGTCTCCTTTCTTTCCTTCTCCTCTACTCTGACAGCGGCCAAGAAAGGATCCGGCTGCCGCAGCTACAAACTATAACACATCAGACTGTAGGCCGCCTTGATCTTTAAGATCCCAACCCCACTGTGATGCTACTCTATTGTAATTAGTGCTGAACAACTGTGGTAGAATTCAAAATTGCAATTATTTTTCATCCATTTTGTGATTTTATTCGATTTTCATTTCCACAAGCTTGTAGATTTTTTTATTTTAGGCTTTCAGTTTTTTTTGTGACCCTTTAATCTTGCTTTTCTAGATTCCATTGTTGCATGCATCATGCTAGCTGCAACCTTCCTGTGTGGCGGCAAGGATGCAGTGAGAAAATCACTGTCTTTCTCTTTTTAAATGCAAGGAGACCAAAATTGAGTGCCTTTGTGATTTGAAAATTGTGTTTTGTTATTTTAATAATAATTGTATTAATTATTTTGCAGATGCAATTAATTGTCCAGCTCTAGTTGCATTTATTAGGGCCAAACTGAAATGACCCTACCTCCATGGAAATCGAAAAGAGGCAAGAGAGTCCCACTTTTGCAACCCTCCCCTTTAACCCAGCTTAGAGAGATCAAAAACAGATTTTCTCTAACAGTTACTATTGTTCGTTGTGCCAAGAAAGACCTGTTTAACTGCTTTGGGTTGTGCCTCACAGTGAGTATTTACTACATTAGGGATAATTTAAAACCAAATAAAGTAAAGACTCACAGAGGAGCTGATTAGCATGCCTGTCTTTATATCCTAAAACATTAAAAAGCTAATAAAATTCAGCTCAGTCAGACCGACAGTCAAATAGTCATATTCAGAGTCAAGTGAACTTTTTGAACTTTTATTTTCAGAGTACCTGAGAAAACAGCATTTCAATGGTGAAGTGTTCATTCTAACTGATTGTTGTCGACCAGTTCAGTTTAAAACCTTTTGTTGTATTGTCATTTTAGTGTGTTGTGTTACGCCAGGTACCCAGAAATGCTGTCATTCTTGTTAATATTGTTCTTCCATACAGAAAGCCCACATTCATATCTTCAGGTAACACAGAGTACATGTCAGACTTAATAATACTACTTCAGCGATAGTTTCAAGGTGTTGCTTTATTGTATATCTCGTACCGTGTCTTTTGGTTGTGCTGTTCTTTTTACATCTCGTTGCAGGTGATGAAACAGACTGAAAATGTTTTGTCATTGTCTCCTTTCCATCTCTTCTTTCTTTCATCTTTTCTCTTTTTTTTCCTTTTTCCTTTTCTTCTTCTGTTTTTCTGCTCTATTTACATTGCAGTGTCCATATAAACTGTAAAACTCCCTGCATAATTATATTAAAGCAATTTATATACATGAAACAAGTGTAGCAATATGGCAATTGCCATACTGCTACACTGAAAGTAAAATCTTTTCGGCTCTTTTTGGCATCAAGACAATTATTCTTATTGCCACATTGCCAGACAGTACACTGGAAAAAAACTAAAATAAAAATATTGTTCTCGCAGTTTACATCATAACTAAAATCCGAATACTCAAAACCTTCTTCCTATAATAGCCAAACTATTTCCACAATACTGAATTTGATAAGTTAAAGAGCACAGCTTCCACCCAGGAAAGATATCACAGGAGAGAATTTTCACACCAGGGTATCCGGTAACTAGTCTTTGCCTAATAGTGACAATTCTAGCCGTTTTAACATAAAAATAAAGTAAATTCAGAGGATTTAAATACTTGTACACTAAATATTAACTGATGTGATAAAATAATTACCTGCAACAGTAGCTGCTGGTAGAGTTCCTCTTGTTGCTGTAACTCCAGCTCCGAACCGAGAAGAGAGGAGTCCGTCATCAGTTTGAGCTTAACGCTGCTGAAGTTTAAATACAAAAATAAAACAATTAAAATTTCAACACAGTAGAATATCTTAAATATTGTTTTTTGTCTTTTTAAAAGAAAATTTTAATTCATTTCAATTACTGGACATGTTCAAGGTTATTGGTCGTTTTGAGTTATACCAGCTGGGTCAGATTATTAATCCATCAAATGAACGATGAAGATATCAGAGTTAAACATCCAGAACTTTGCAGAAAAAAACAGTCTTAGAAGTCACATTGCTTATTTTAGATCATGATATCACATATGTTAGATCAGCTGTTCCCAAAGAGTGGTCCAAGATGGTTTTTCTTTTTTTTTTTGACAACCAATGTGGTTTCATTCCCAAGGCAGACAGAGGGCCAAATTATATCCTAAAAGACAAAAATCTGATTATACCATGATATGATCAAATGTATTAGTAGATATTACAATTATTTAAAATATTATTTAAATAATTAAACAATAAAACACATTATTAAATAATAAGTAAATGTAAAATTGTGAGATAATTAAACAGAATTTATTTAAAGTCATAGGGAAGCGGCTGTTCCAACCGTTGCATTTCTGAATTCTCCCGAGTGGTGTCTCACTTTAAACGAGTGAATAGGGCTGGGTATTTTCGCCAAAGTCCTGAATCGATTCGATTTTGATTCATACGGTTCTAAATCGATTAATTTCGATTCGATCGGTTTTTACAATAATGAAAGTAGTTTAACTGTGTTTCAAAATACTCATGTATTTTGTTTTTTCTGTCACATCAAACACAAAGTGCAAACTTGTAAGTGAAGCCTCACTCGAGCAAGCAGACGTGACACAGCAGACATGCATGAGCTGCATTATCTTCAATGCACAAACCATATTTGCAGCGTTGTCTGTAACAACTACAGGGTGTTTGCTGCTCAGCCCCCATTTGTTAATGCCTTCAGTCAACCTATTGGGTATATTTGCAGCTGTCTGGCTTGAATTAATCTTGAGTGCCTTTTTCCTGCTTATTTGAATATGAACGTCACGCGGGTCACTATAAAATGAATCTATCTCATTCCCTAGACATTGATTTTGCAAAAATGTAAAGGAGTCGATTCAAAATCGATTAAATCCATTTTTTTACCCAGCCCCTTGAGTGAATAAAGTGAATGTGATTGATCGTTTATCAAGGGGGGCGGAATTGTTGTGGCAGAAGGTTTGCAACATGTTTGGTTGTGGCCGGTTTGTCAGAAGCTTCTTGCTAACCAGTTAGCAACTTAGTGCTAGTAGGTTCCCAATGGGAAATTCCATTGGGACCAAGTAGCACTAAATTGGTGACTTAGAAACGACACTGTCAAGGAACGCTATGGACAGAGGAAACATGCAAGAGGAGGAGAGTTTAGTGTCGGAGGTCGTGGATGAGTCTCCTCCGTCATCCATTTTTTATTTAGAGGAGGAAAGCGGGGATGAAGATGTTGTGGAAAAGGACGCCAGGGCGGCAGAAGCTTGGTTTGGTGTAGAAGGCTTCCAGCCGTACATGTTTGAGCCCTGCCTCGCAACGCTGCCAGTTCTGTTAGCTCTACGCCTGCTGAAGACACAGACGTCCATCCCCGTGAACACTGGGACGGAACTCAATGGGAAAGTAATAAAGAATATATGATTTATATTTCTTATTTCAACCGTTGCATATATTAGCTGCGACATATGAATCAACAAAAATTTATCGACAGCTGAGTGTTGATATGTGATTGGCTGAATTTAGGAGTTCAAGATGACGTATAACTAACAGGCCTGCATAAGATAACGAAAGACACAGATTTTAAGATCTGTGGGATATTATCATCTAATAAAGTTTACATTTATATAAATGGTTAAGCTAGAATGATTTGACGTTTAAATATGATTTCCCTTTCTAATTACTTCACTTCATATGTATAAATAAATGTAGAGTCAAATGTTTCTGTTTTTTTTAAAGGGGTCAGTGGTTAGTTTTGTTGTCATGTTTGGGGTAACAGGCTGAAATGTTACCTTTATCTGATACTGGCTGAAATGTATCAGATCAGGCTAAATAAGTTATGATGTAAAACCTGAACATGAGAAAGTCAGAGGTGAAAACATTTATTATGTATTTTATTTCTATTATTCAAATAGAAAATTTATTTTAATTTACTGCAGAAAAAAACATGAAAGAAGTGCAGACATCAGTGGATCAGGGGCAAAGTGAGGGAAAGTGGCACTTTTATATTTTGCTCTGGAAATAGAAGTAAATTAATGTTTGTATGAAGTTTCAGAGCAGCTATCTGATACATAAGCATCCAGCTTACTATTTAAGGCTGTGAAACCAGAACTAGTCTTTACCACGAAGGTAAAGGAAGCAAGTTTTTAATTGACCTGATTTATTAACATACCAGGAAAGAGGATTTATGCTCTATAGCCTTTAATATGCGAAACAAACGGTTAAGGATGCAAAACAAACTCGTTTCACTATTTTCTAACCAATATTACTTTTATTTTGGAATTATTAGATATTTAGTGTCGCAAATTATGCATTTATAACCTCCTTCAAAAAATTTTTTTTATTGTCATTTTTTAATAACCGATTGATAAGTGTCAGAAAACTGCCTAATCGTGATCGTCAGGAATAGTTACCCCGTGTTAGCTTAGCATACACCTAACAGCCCACATCCTGAAGCATATTAAGTTGTTTTCGGCAGCTGGGAAAGCTTCCTGCTGCGCTCATTTGATTTGGATAGTTTGACGCGTGGTAACAGAGTAAAATAAATTATCACTTACTGTTTAAAAAGAAGCTGAAGAAAAAAGTTAGGCTGTTTTCTTCCTTTTAGCATCAGCAACTTCCGCTCTGTGTCTTTCAGAATAAAAGCATCAGAAATAATCAAAGAGCACTCAGAACGTGACTGTGATCGAGTAATGATAGAGGCTGTTGTAATAAAAGGAATAGGAAATTAAAGTTCGGTAGACTGAGAGAAAGTTTGTATGGTGGACCAATCCTGCCATCATTAAGAATACATACAGAAATAAATGGAGGACTCAATAATATAAAATTGCTTGGAAAAGTAGCAAATAATATTAATTTGTGTGCCATTAAATGTGACAAAATAATAAAAATAAAATATTTCTTCAACAATTGATCAATTATTCATCTTAAGATATCTATTTTAACTTCAGCTTCTATTTTTACTGTTCTTCTGGCATATACGCTGACTTATTTTGAACCTGTTTATTTTTATTATTTTGTCACTTCTTCTTTTATATATAAGCATCAAATTTAGTCCATCTTTTGGCTTATAATATGCTGCTCAGTAACTGCTATTTGTAGTTTAACCCTTCAAACAATATGCTCAATTTCTAAAATGTATGAGATGCTATAACTTAAAGCTAATCTTTTACTAAGCATTTTTTTTTTTTACTGTTGGAGTTGTGCATATAGCCCATTACCCTCTAATGGTCGAAAACTGCATTGCATCCGTTGTCTTCAGAACTACCATTAAAAATGAATTTTTACTAATCTTTTACAGCTAATGTTTTACTTCAGTGTAGTGTAAGTGTGCAGGATGATGTATAATTTTGGACATCTTCTGGTTCATGTATGTGTGGGTCTTGTTCACGAGTGTGGGACGGACGAAGCATGAGATCAATAGACGAAACAGGCCGCTGTATCGGACAGTCATGTTCCAGGCATGTCTTATCGGGAGGTGGCCTCGTGGAAGGCCCAAGACACACTGGAGGGAGTATGTCTCTGAGCTGGCCTGGTGTCGCCAGAGCAGCTGGAGGAAGTGTGTGGGGATCGGGAAGTCTGGGCATGTTTTTGTCAGGCTCAGAACATAAGGACCCAGTTTTTGAGTCGGAGAGACAATTAGTTTCACAAAATGTTTATTTAAGATGAAACTGTAGAGAACGGCAACAGCGTATAAGGCAAGAGCCTCTGCAGGAGGAGAAACACAGGTTAGTGACAACGTCTATCTGACAGAGGATGATAATGAACATGTAAGTCACTAACTTGCAGTGATGGGACTAACGGCGTTGAAAGTAGTGTTGCGCCGATGCCATTTTTTGGCCCCGATACCGATACCTGATACCTGGCTGTGCAGTATCGGCCGATACCGATATCATAATAATGTAAAATAATTGCCATCATGGCTTTGTCAAGCTGCTGCCTACCTTTGTGAAGCAGGAAAAAATCTAATACAAAGTGAATCCAGTAGAACTTTTTATTGCCTACCAGGGGTGGGTGACAATAGTTGAATAAACGTATGGCTCTCAAAATGGTATCGGTACCCTATTTGTTGGTACCGATACCACCATTTTAGGGCAGTATCGGGGCCCCGTCCGATACTGGTATCGGTATCGGTGCAAAACTAGTTAAAAGTAACGGCGTTACTAACGCCGTTACCTTGTTTTAGTAACGAGTAATCTAACGAATTACTTTGACTGTAACTATAACGCAGTTACCATTGCAGACACCCCGTTACTGCGCGTTACTCAGGTCGCACAATGAAACTTTTTTTTATGATAGGACTCGTGCGCACCTTGTTATGAGAGAGGGGAGGATGAGAGTGGCTGATGTTTAGTGAGATTCCGTCTGTCAGTTGGGTAGGTGGGTGTTTCCACTGGCGGGTGTTAACGTACAGCACACACAGAGAGATGGAGAGTGAGGAGGACTCCAGCAGCAAAACAGCGTTTTCCAGATGGAAATACCAGTGTTACGTCGAGCTGCGTTTCCCCATCACATACGGTCTCCCCTGCATTTCCACACAGCGCAGGTGGCACGATTCACCGCGCAAGCGACAGGAAACGCGCATGCTAGCTAAAGGCGCACAACAGTCGCCCTGTGCTCACGCCACAGGATAACTATGGAGAGCGTGAACGATTAAATGATAGCCTATATGGAGAACCTACTGTATTTTTTATTTTAAACGTTATTTGATGGCCTTTGTGGCAGGGATGGAGATCCATATTTTATGTCACACACAGAGTATACATCTAGATAGATAGATAGATAGATAGATAGATAGATAGATAGATAGATAGATAGATAGATAGATAGATAGATAGATAGATAGATAGATAGATAGATAGATAGATAGATAGATAGATAGATAGATAGATAGATAGATAGGCGGATCTACTGGGGTGGCATAGGGTGGCAAATGCCTCCCTAAATGAAAGCCTTGCCACCCCTGCTGCCACCCCAGTTGGCTGTAGGGGTGGCGAGGCTTATAAATTATAGATAATTTGAGAATTGCGACCGATAATTTCCAATGTCGGACTGCAGTGAATTCAGCACGAGATGACGCGAGAGCGACTGAGACTGATTAGTTTTGAAAACCGAGCAGGGCAAAGCGAGGGAGCCAGGGGTCATGGGGAGAGGAGACACAGGATGAAACAGGTAAACGCTGATTAGCTATCTATCGAGAAATTAAATCATAATGAAAGCACAATGTTGCTAGTATAGCTGCAATGCTGATTTTAATGTGATAAAAATCAGGTTGCAGAACATTATTTCTCTATCTATGATGTTAGTTAGTCCTCACGTCTTAAGTTCAGAAAGACATATTTGCGGTCAACTATGACAGAAAGGAGACTATCAAGTTTAGTTTTACTCAAATCAAAACGCAAAAAGGGATTGGATCTAAATAAAGTTGTGAAGCGTTTTGCTGAGCAACATGGAAATCACCGCATTCAGCTGTTATAGTCATGTCAACTTTATGTTATGCTCTCTGGTGAGCCTTTAGATGTTACATTTCGTTTTGGCACCTGAGAAAATCTGATATTTCCTTTAATAAAACCAGAAGTGTTAAAAGTAAATTTAAAAATGTGATACTGGTGTAAATCCTGCTTAATACGAAGCAGTGTTGTTGTTTCTTTTTTTTGTATATATAGTATGAAACTATCCAGAAATTACCTGTATGAACCTACTCACAAAAGGTTTTGTACTTTTACAGATTGGAAGCAAAATTTATTTTTATGTTGCTTCTTTTCAGATTTGTGGAGTTTTGGAGGTAACATACAGTACCTGCCTTTTTGTTGATTTGTTGATACAGCAGCTCTATCTACAGCATATTTACATGCATGAAATGTCCATTTCATGTTGCCTTAACTGCTGTATGACAAGTGACTGAGGAACAAATGGGGTAAATGTGTGTTCAGAGTAAACAATACATGGGTGTCCAGTACCTTGTTCGGGTGCCTTGACCCTTTTATTTCTACTGTGTAGCAATGCTCACTTTAGTACAGCTCAGTCCATAGATCTCTGATGGGTAACTTTTTCTTTCTATAGTTTCTTCTTGTGCAAATGCTGCAAAGCTGCCTCTGTCAATCTCACACATCTGCGACTCAGCACCTGTGTCTTACCTTAATACCTTTACAGAACATTCTAGAATAAGTACGGAAACATCTTTTTAATATGTAGTCCCTCAGGTTAACCTAAAAGATTCAACAAATATAATAAAAAATACATAGAATTGCAGGTTCTTTTCTTTTTGGAATTATAATTAAAAGTTTATTTATTTCAATAATGCTCACTTTAGTACAGCTCAGTCCATAGATCTCTGATGGGTAAGTTTTTCTTTCTATAGTTTCTTCTTGTGCAAATGCTGCAAAGCTGCCTCTTTGACAGTCAATCTCACATCTGCGACTCAGCACCTGTGTCTTACCTTAATACCTTTACTGTGATAATGCCACTCTAGAAGTAGTGTAATCATTCTTCTATCTCCTATTAGGTGAGATCTCATTGTACGATGTATTTCTAATATGACCTGCTTCACATGAAACACATACTGTACATACTATTCTCACCAAACTGTGATAACTGTGATTAAATGCAGTGTAAACAAATGCCATATGTTACCACCCCTCAAAAATTCCTTCCCCCTCTTGCCACCCCATAAATATTTTTCTAGATCCACCCCTGCCCAGGGGGCTGTGTAGGCTAATATATTAGTGGTTAGAGCAGTGCGCTTGTGCTCTGAGAAGGTTGCAAGTACCCGGTTTGATCTTCACAGCCTGCATTCTGTGCTCTGCTACAAGTGCTACAAGTTTGGTGGCACTGCAATGATCTAAAGTGTAATAATAGGGCTTGGTCGTCATGATGTAAGTACTTTGCGTCGCCGCCATCTTGATGGCCTCTTTTACCGCTGCTCATACTACTGCCTACAACTACCGCATACTGTACTCCCTCTCAGCCGTGTTTTAATTGGTTTAATTTCACCTTAACTTGATTTCAACCATGGTAAACCGTTGCTGTATTGTGGGCTATAACGGCGCAACACATGATCGCCATGGGAAAAACATAGAAAATGGGTTAACTTTCCATCGCTTTCCTGCCTGGAGGCGCAACCACAGAGACCAAGTGTCAGAGATAAAGAGTCGTCGGCTAGCTTGGATGCTCCTGAACCCATCCATTCATGAACTGCACATAAGACTCCAAGGACTTGTAGCTTCGGAACTGTTTTGAAGTATAGGAGCTCACTCATCGGTGCTCCACTCATTGTTTGGAACTTCATATAGATCCAAATATGCTTATTTTGTCAACATTCCGGTCCCTGGCTTCTTTATTTAATGTGTCCCAGTAAATTCCAGATCCTTTTCTGGATTTTAACATCTTTTTTCTCTCTACTTCTACGTCTCTTCTTTCAACAACAACGTTGTATCAGAGCCATGTTTACGTTCGCGTAGCCCTCAATATGGCCGCCACGTCCCACAATGCAACGCGGATCCCGAGCCCTATTGGCTGTTTTTATGCTTATAATAACAATGAAAAATCTAAAAAAAAAAGAAAAATAGAGTTTAGCACATTTTCCTATAGTAAGAGTTGTAGTCTGAACTAGATGGGGTTATCTATGTGTGCTACAAGTTTTGTGGCACTACAATGATCTAAAGTGTAATAATGGGCTTTTTTATGCTTAATAACAATGAAAAATGTAAAAAAAAAAAAAAAAAATACAGTTTAGCCCATTTTCCCAAAGTAAGAGTTGTAGTTGTAGTCTGAACTAAATGGGGTTACCTATGTATCCGAGAAGTCTGGAGGCACTACAATGATCTATAGTGAAGTCATTGCTCATTTTATACTTATTCTAATAAAAAAAGCGACACCAAGGAGAGGTGAAATATTATCAAATTCATTTAATGTGTATCTCATCTCATGTCATTCATATGACATTAATTGGATTAGAAAATAATGCTTTTCTGAGGAATTTCCAAAGCCTAGATGACAAATGGCACCTCTATTTTATTATCAGAATAAGTATAAAATGAGCAATGACTACACTATAGATCACTGTAGTGCCTCCAGGATACACAGATAACTTCATCTAGATCATACTACAACTCTTACTTTGGGAAGATTGGCCAAACTGTATTTATGGAGATTTATTCATTGTTATTATAAGCATGTAATAGCCAATAATTACAATATATATCATTGTAGTTCCACAAAACTTGCAGCACGAATAGATAATCTCATCTAGTTCAGACTACAACTCTTACATTTGGAAAATGTGCTAAACTCTATTTTTTTCTGATTTTTCACTGTTATTATAAGCATATAAAAGGCAATAATTACTTATGACTTAGATTTATTTTGTCATCTTCTAAACACAAGGATAAACAAAAAGAAATTTCGTTTAGATCAGCTCTAGAGAATTTCATATTTTAAAGTGCAGCTTTGAAAACAATAATACATTAAAAAAATAGTAATATAAAAATATGACTGTATATTTACAGTTCTAACATTCTTTTTTTTTCTTACTTTGGAAAGAGAGGCCAAACTGTATTTTTGGAGATTTATTCATTGTTATTTTAAGCATATAATAGCCAATAATTACACTATGGATCATTTTAGTTCCACAAAACTTATAGCACACATAGATAACCTAATCTTTCGGAATATGTGCTAAACTCTATTTTTTGAGATTTCTTAATTGTTTTTATAAGTAAGTCAGGTGCACAATCTCTGCAACTGGAAGGACTCACCTTGTTTGTGAAAACTGCTAAATTGTAGCTTCATATGTAGTGCTTTTCCTTGGGTGGAATAAATGTTACTCCAGTACTGAAATCATACTGTTTGCCATTATCTAAGCTGAAATGTTGTATGATGTGAAAAGACGAGACAAGACAAAATACAATTATTTTCTAAGTTGTTCTTTCTTTCACATAGTGAGCTTTGTAACAATATAAATCAGTCTGTTGGTGAATGGACAATATAAATAGGCTCTGCCTTGCCTTGTTGGAAAAGCATGGTTATGACCTGTTCTCAGCTCAGGAACTAGGACCCGTATGATATCTGGTTGTTCAATAGGTTTGCCTTAATAAACGATTTAGATATGACTTATCAATATATTCCTGCAAAAAGGTCTGATGTTGCAGGAGCAGGTAATGAAAAGTGTTTGGAGCATTCTCTTGTTCTGATGCCAGTTTGTTTCAGCCTTTATCCAGTCTCATGTCATATTACAGATTATTTGCATTACAACAAGGACAGTTAGCAAGGTAGAGTGAACACACAAACTTGTAGAGGGGAGGGGGGCTTGCAGGAAAATGGGATTTCTCCAGGATTTCTAGTGCTAATGCACTTTGCTCGTGGCAGGAGAAACAGACAGTAAAAACCGGACGTTATTCTTCCCCATAACATGCTTTGCATGTGTAGTCAACCTGCTAGCGGCAGGGATGCGACAGCTGTAATATAAATGATTTTACTGCGATTGGATCTGCGCTCTCTCCAGTTCAGCCAGGCCGGCGTATTATAGTGCATACCCACTTTTGCGCCGCTGACAAGCTGCTATAACTTGAGAGAGGCGGTGTGTGCAAATTTGGAAAGCACAGAGGATGCTCATTGCTCACTTAACTTGATGAGTCTACTCATCTTGCAACAATTCACCGTGCACACACTAACACCAGATGGACCAGATGTTTACTTTTTCTGGAATCGGGAGTCATAGTGTTTTTCTGAAGCAGCGCTTGGTTATTTGCAGAAGGGCACATCAGTGCAGTGAAGGCAGAGTGAGGGAGGGCACGTTAAGTTCATCATGTGACCAGCCACGGTTACCGTGGCACGGTAGATCTAAATCAGCGGTCACCAACCTTTTTACAGTTGAGGGCTAATTCAGGGGCACTGAGTCACAGGAAGGGCTACCAATACTGACCTATGAATTGCAAGGGTCAACGTTCACCTAAACTTCATACATCCTAAACATATCTTTGTTGTTTCTTTAAATTCATAATTTTCTTTTAGACATTTTCATTTTGAAATCTCTATAAATGCTTAAATGCCATATATGATTAAATAATGAAATGTTCTGTAACCCAATTAAAAA
This sequence comes from Cyprinodon diabolis, assembly GCA_030533445.1. NCBI lineage: Eukaryota > Metazoa > Chordata > Actinopteri > Cyprinodontiformes > Cyprinodontidae > Cyprinodon > Cyprinodon diabolis. Next base: position 36,467,127 of record CM060077.1, read on the forward strand.
AAGAAGAGCAACAGAATACAGTGAAATTTCAAACGTAGCTCACTGTTCAGTTGTTCTATTTTCAGAAGACTCTAAGGGCACCCCTTGTGGTCCTTGAGGGCCCCTTGGTGCCCGCGGGCACCATGTTGGTGACCCCTGATCTAAATTATTATTATTTTGGGCATGCACACACACACAAACACACACATGCACATAGATACAAGCACACAATAAATGAATAAAAAAGGCAAAAGGGCACTTTGGGCATCAAGGAGCTTAGCGGCAGGTGCTCAAGCACCCTCAGCCCCCGCCTCTCCACGTCCCAGCTCCTGATCACACCGCTCCAGGTATTACTGTTATTTTCCACATGGGAATTAAGATTCCCGAGCAGAATGATAAAATCCCTAAAGGGGTGCTTTCCAAAACCTCCTCGCAGGGAAACAAAGTAGGTCTGGCACTTCTTCCCACCTCTTTGCCTCTGAAAACAGAGACCTCCACCCTATCTGAAGGTGCAGGGGTGCAATGTCTTCATTTATTGCTCCATGGTAAAAATCACTAGAAAAAACAGGCACTTTGTCACACATTTACCATAAGCAAAGGGGAGCAGGAAGAAAATCAGACCATGTTTTGTCTGCCCCAGTTGAAAAACGGAATAACCTTTGCAAAGCTAATTACAGTAGAAACAAAGCAATGAAATAACAAACATCTGTGTTCAATTAAAGTAATAAACATATTTTTCTGAAACTATCAATTCTTAATATAATTTGTTTACACATATATATGAATTGACACAAGGAGGGAATCATTTTTTTATTATTTTTTTTTTTATTATTGTTTTTTTTTTTTTCTTTTTTTAATGTGCATATTAAAAGCTGTTGCCTTTATTTAGGCCAGAAAACATTTTCAAGCTGGAGGCCTGTGTTTGTCTAGTAGCCTCTGTAGGGAGGAAATCTTCTGTTTGCCTGCAGGCCTCTGTTTGGATGGTGCTTTCCATGTGTGGGGGGGCCTTGGTTAATGTACAGCCCTGCGTCTCGATGGTGGCTTGTATGCAGATGATGGCCAGCATTTATGTAGACGCTTGGGTTTGCGTTGAAGCCTCCGTTTGGATTCTGTCTCCTGTTTTCATGGTGGGGGCCTCTAACTGTGGAACCACATCTGTTTCCATGGGGCCTGTTTTGCATGGGGGCCTCTTTTTGACTGGAAGCTTCAGTTTTCATGGACTCCTCTGTTTGTGAGGAAGCTTCATGATGTTCTTTTTTCAAAGGAAGTTTCAACTCTGCTGTCAATTGTGAGACTTGACTCTTCAGAGATTTGATCAGTTCCTCCTGTTCCTTGAGTCTGGAGTCATGTTCAGTTTTAGTCTTCAGCTGTTCCTCATATTTGAGCCTCAGTTCTCGTTCTTCTACAAAAGCCTCTGCCAGCCTCCCTTCTCTGCTGGCGTTTTTCTCAGCCTGCCTCTTAAGGAAGGCAAGCTCATGCAGGACACTGACGCACACTGTAACTGTGGGAATGCGTGGTAACTTTGACGCACGTGTAGGCTGGGTTACAGTGAATGTTTCCTGCTTCTCCTCTTTCTCTTCACTTTTGAGTCTCATGCGACGTTCACTTTCTAAACTTTTTTCCAGTTCTGCGATTTGTTTCATCTGAGTTTTGCAGTCAACCTGAAACTCGATTCTTTGTTCTCTCTCCTCATGCAGATCACATGTTCTTTCGTGCAGCTCTTGTTTTAGAGCAGTAACCTGCTGAGTGAGATCGTTGATATGTTTGATAGCCTCTTCGATGCACATCGAGCGAGGGATCATCGTAACCGCTGATGCATGGCGTGGCATCCTGTTGCTTTGATAGAACTTGGGGCGGTCAACATCAGTTTTTCTGTTGGTCCCGGTGTGCCATGGCTTTCTCCCGTTTTTATCTGGTTTGGAAGACACATAATGAACTGGGTTATTAAAATGTGGCCAAACTGCATGTTTGTATTGACTAGGGTTGTCAAAAGTATCGATACTCAAAAAAGTATCGATACTGAAAAGTTGTATCTGGATACAATTTTCATTTTCTAAAGTATCGATACTGAAAAGTTGTATCTGGATACAATTTTCATTTTAAAAGTATCGATACAGTGCTACCACCAGTGGCACCTAAGCAGTCATTCATCTAAAGTGCAGAATAGAGGAAAATGCACTTTCAGAACACTGTGTGATTGAATAATTTTGTGCACCCTTCGGTTTCAGACTTTTTTCTGTAACAGGTGCAGCTGCTGAGAATGATTTTTGTTTTTTTAACTGGTTTGGCTAGTGTCATTGTTATGTGTGCAAAGCATAGCCAAGGAAGGAACACTTAATTTTAATTTTGTAAGTTTTTTATCAAGCTTGCTTAATATTGTGCGCAGCATACAACCTCAAAATGTTGTTTATTGTATTTATTTATCTATTTATTGTATTTTGTTTATTAATGAGAAAATTTCTGTTGAATTTTGGAGTCTTTGTTTTTATCCTTGTGGTATCAAAAATGACATCGAGTATCGGCTTAGGTTATCAAGTCTAAGGTAACTTAAAATAATGTGCGCATAGGAAACTAAAACAGCTTTCCTTTAATTAGATGAAACCCAAATTGTAGTTAAATGCTGAAACTGTGGTCTTGAGTGAGAACATTTGGTCTGTGAAATTTTGATTGTGATTACTTTTGATCCCTAATTAATGATACATCATCAATTATAGATGCTCTGAGTCACCTGGTCCTTCAAAGATGTGTCGCTTCCTGTGTTTTTAAGTTACCTGTAAAAACGGTAACTTATCAGGGGGAGTTGTTAGGTTTATACTTTATACATCATGTGCATTGTTATTTTGTTATTCAGATTAGACAGAGTAGAAGGCCTTCCTTCACATTGTGGATGTCACGGTGTGTACGGAGGTCATCTAATCGGGACAGCCTTCGTGTCTTTAAGAATACACAGGATATGGGCACATCTTGGTGCCGGTCTGATAGGAGAGCTACTATATCTGTAACCCTGAAGCATAGAAGCAAGTTGCATGGAGTTCAAGACATGGATGGCGTGTCATTATCTGATACGGACAGCTAAGCATCCACATGATGCAACACAGACTCAGAAGGTATAAGAAGCAGGAGATGACGTTGTTCGGGGCTCAAACTTTGCCGGACGCTTGCGGACGTGATTTTTGAGACCACAGCTGTGCATAGCTCTAAGCATTTTTCTCTGTCCTGTAACGACCTGATCTGGAATAAACTCTGTTACTTTTTTACTCCTGTTTTTATAGTCCTTTTTTATATGGTTTTACCCAGTTTGAGTTAAGAGCAGTAAATAACTTGCTCCCAGGAAAAGAACCGGTGAGAAGGCCCCCGGGGCGCTACAGCCTTCCTTCCAAGGGGACAAATCCTTCTCATTTTAACAAATGTTTTACTAATATCGGTATCGAGTTGAAAAGTTTAGTATCGTGACAACCCTAGTATTGACCCATAAAACACTTACCATGATGGTGTGAGTACGGTGCCTCAGAAGAAAGACCCGCACTGGGGTGAGTCTTTGGTTCTTCTAACCGCGGAGATGGCTGACATGCTTGCTGGACCTCGTCTGAGTCGAGAGACGTAGAGTCAGCAGCAAGAGATGATTTCAGCTGAACCTCCGCTAAGGGGGGAGCCTCAATGGTAGCAGAAGAAACCGCTTCCCCTTGGATCTCTGGACCATCTTCTGCTTTGCTGAGATACAGCTCGCTGGTGACAGAGCTGTCTTCTTCGGTTGGGAAAATAATGGCATCATAGTCGACCTGGATGGGGAGGTCAATCATGTCTTCCCATGAAAGTTTAGCTGGAGAGGTTTCATTTCCACAAACAAACTGTTTTTGCTCCATGGCTAACTATCTATCAATCAGAATATCTACCTAAAAGTCGTGTGATATCTGAGAACGATGTCTGGCTTGTTTCGCTAAGGTTCGAACGTGCTTCTCAAAAGGGATCTGTCTCGATGAAGGTCGGGAGCAGATAAGAACACTGTGTGGGTTTATGCTCAGATCCCTTCCAAAGTCTGTGATGTCATCAGCAGTCTCTTTGTGACATCACATGCCAGGTGTTATCGAACATTCTAATCCCAACTGCTGAACACGGAATGCATTTTTTAAAATAGATTAGCTGTTTTTTAAACAATAAATTTCTTCTTTGTTCAATTTGGGTTATTTTTGGTTTTCTTTTACTGATCAGATAAAAAGTTATTTAAAGAAAAATATATGCTTTGAAATGTAAATGTCCTTGAATATTTTTTAAGATTTCTCATAGTTTTGTATTTCAGTTTTGCAATCAAATGCAGACATTTATAAACATTATTTAACTAAAGTATTACTGTCTTCAAAGACCTCATTACCTACCTTATCCCACCCAAGAAGATTCAACACTTGCTGGTAGCGATGTTGCAAGGCAACATAAGGTGGACCAGGTATAGTTTCCGTATTACATTTAATACAACAGTAGCTTGCTAAGCCAAAAAGCTCTGAGCTTTTTGAATTTGGGTGAGACTGAGGCCAGTTTGTAATGATTCCTGAAGCAACCTGCACCAGAGTCCAATAGGAAGTGGATCAAGACCACTTCAGCAAGTTAGACTCGATCCAGTTATTTGGTCTGGACCAGATTTTGCCGGGCTTAAATCAGACCTGCACAAAAGATCAGAACCAAGAGGGGGAAACAAACTCTGGTCGATTTAGCTTAATAGGGCTTATTAGTGCTTTTTATAAAGCTATGTGCCACAGAAAGTGCTTTAGAAGAAATCAGTTGATTATAAGAGACTCTTTCCCTTCCTACCCACCAATGAAGAACATAGTCAACAACAAAAAAAAAAAAACAGAGCATAAATAGATTTATGGAGGAAGAAGACAGAAGAGATCTTAAAATGGATTCCAAGGATAGCTATCATTTTTTCTATCTTGTTTGAGAAAATACTCAAGCATAATAGAGGATTTTTTAAAATGACAATGCCCATAACAGAACATTCTAGAATAAGTACGGAAACATCTTTTTAATATGTAGTCCCTCAGGTTAACCTAAAAGATTCAACAAATATAATAAAAATACATAGAATTGCAGGTTATTTTCTTTTTAGAATTATAATTGAGAGTAAATTTATTTCAATAATGCTCACTTTAGTACAGCTCAGTCCATAGATCTCTGATGGGTAACTTTTTTCTTTCTATAGTTTCTTCTTGTGCAAATGCTGCAAAGCTGCCTCTCTGACAGTCAATCTCACACATCTGCACCTCAGCACCTGTGTCTTACCTTAATACCTTTCCTGTGATAATGCCACTCTAGAAGTAGTGTTATCATTCTTCTACCTCCTATTAAGTGAGATCTCATTGTACGATGTATTTCTAATATTAACTGCTTCACATGAAACACTTACTGTCCATACTATTCTCACCAAACTGTGATAACTGTGATTAAATTCAGTGTAAACAAATGCCATATGTTGCCACCCCTCATAAATTTCTGCCCCCTCACGCCACCCCATAAATATTTTTCTAGATCCGCCCCTGGATGGATGGATGGATGGATGGATGGATGGATGGATGGATGGATGGATGGATGGATGGATGGATGGATGGATGGATGGATGGATGGATGGATGGATGGATGGATGGATGGATGGATGGATAGATAGATAGATAGATAGATAGATAGATAGATAGATAGATAGATAGATAGATAGATAGATAGATAGATAGATAGATAGATAGATAGATAGATAGATAGATAGATAGATAGATAGATAGATAGATAGATAGATAGATAGATAGATAGATAGATAGATAGATAGATAGATAGATAGATAGATAGATAGATAGATAGATAGATAGATAGATAGATAGATAGATAGATAGATAGATAGATAGATAGATAGATAGATAGATAGATAGATAGATAGATAGATAGATAGATAGATAGATAGATAGATAGATAGATAGATAGATAGATAGATAGATAGATAGATAGATAGATAGATAGATAGATAGATAGATAGATAGATAGATAGATAGATAGATAGATAGATAGATAGATAGATAGATAGATAGATAGATAGATAGATAGATAGATAGATAGATAGATAGATAGATAGATAGATAGATAGATAGATAGATAGATAGATAGATGTTGCAGTATCTATAACAACCCAAACACACAGGATTTCAGAATTAGACATCACCAGTTATTAATTTAATCTACTCACCAGATCTGAATGCCCTGTTAAAAAACTTCACATCGCGTTCCCCCCGATGTCATTTACGTTGAGTTGCAATAAATGCAAAACTCTCTGCAGGTTCTTGTCTTTGTCGCCCGCTCTATTCAGCTGGCTTTTGAAACACACGGTGGGGACTGGGTGGTGAGGGTTACGGGGGCGAGAAACACAAAAGTAACGCAATAGTTACTTTTACTAGTAACTAGTTACTTTTATTGTGGAGTAACTCAGTTAGTAATTCAGTTACTTTTTGGGAGAAGTAACTAGTAACTATAACTAATTACTTTTTCAAAGTAACGTGCCCAACACTGTTAACTTGGTCTTAAAGTTCAGTCTGGGCCCAGAGGAGGGGGTTGGTTGTAGGCGGTCAGCTGGCAATAAGACGCAGTGGAAACTCCCCAGAGAGTCCAAAACGCTGAATTCCCGGAGGTCGGGGGACAGACAGGAGATCAGAACCCAGGAGAGGAAAGAAGGAAGGATTATCCAGAGGGTGAAGCCAAAGCTTGAGGACATGTTCAGGAGTCAGAGCCAGGAGATTAAATTCAAAGAGGTATCAAAGGGAAATCCAAAACCGTGTCAGGAGTCAGTTCCAGGTTCGGTACACAAGGAGAATCCAGCAGGAGTTGATGACACATGACAATGAACGGGACTACAGCATCAGACTGTAAGAACGTGAGAAGAGGGGTGAGAACAAAAGACATTTCATTCCAGCGCCTGTGAAATCATCAGCAACCTTCACACCCCCACCATTGGCATGGCTGATTTTTTAATAATCCCTTTAAATAGAACACAACTCAATTTTCTAATGCATTTTGCACCATGTCTTTAAACTGGTTTCCTTTTCGCCTTCACTCTTTACATTCTGGTCACTGCTGCACCTTATAAATGGGAATGCTCATTTTATTTTGTTTTATTTATGCGTTTATTTGATAGGGACAAGTATGTTTCATTAATGATGTCACACACTACAACATTTTAGCTAAGGCTAATTTTCAATGCCTGTCCCCAGTTAGGCTTTTACACAAAACACAGTGACTGTACACAAGGCACAACAGAACAAATTACACACTAAAACATCACAGATACAAGATCAGGTCAGTTAGATTATTAATGTTCACATGTCTGACCTCTCAATAAAAGTCTTTAAGTTTATGTTTAAAAAGGACCCAGTTTAGCTCTCCCTTCAGTTCTGCAGGTAATGTATTCGATGTTTTGGTGCCTTGTACAGTGAAAGCGGATTGTCCGAAGGAAGTTTTGCATCTGTTTACTTGACAGTTTCCACTGTGGGCTCCTCTTGTGACTGAGCCCACAGCTCTGAGAGGAGCTACACAGTCACTCCAAACCTCAGGGGCCTGATCATGCAAGCATTTTTTAAACCAGTTTTAACTGAGAAAATTTGACAAGGTTCTCAAAATTCAGCATTTTTAAATTGTTCAGACTAACACAGTGATGGGATCTGATTGGTTTTTTTATCTAAGATTTTTATAGCTCTATTGTATATCACGTCAAGAGGCTTGATAGTAGTGCTTGTGGCCTGTGACCAAGAACTAATGCAGTAACTTAGATGTGAAAAGATCATGGAGTGCACAAAACTGTGAGCAGCGTGAAGCGGTAGGTAATCTCTAATCATTTGGAAAGTGTACAAGTTTGCTTTTGTTACTCTTTTTTTTACATGGCTGTCAAATTCCAATTGTGAGTGAAGTATTAGTCCTAGTCCTAGTCCCAGTTATAAAGCTGGAGGCATCCAAATTCCATTTTTTATACACTGTGTATACAAAATGGCAATAAAGTTTGTCTAAGTCTAAGTTTTTTATCCTATTAGGGAGTGTTTGGGATAAAAATAATGGTTCATATAACAGGCTAGACTGTTTCTCATGGAGTATTTTATAACATTATGTGTTGTTTACAACTGTCGGTAATTGTTTGGGTATAAGTACGTGGAGACTTTCACAGCCTGTGCAGGATTTAAATTAGTGGGATAAACTTTGTCTAGCTAGAGTAGGGCTGGACATCATGCCATTATGTTCTCTTTTTCTTTGCAAAGAAAATAAATTGTCGATTGAGTGAAATCCATTGGTCTCAGTTTATTTACCTGGATGTTAAAGTTAAATACCTTTTTCCAAATACAATCCCATAATTGAGAACAAACATTGTGATTCAACCACAGAAAAAAGAAAAAAAAATTATCATTTGTGGATCACTCAGCTGTTTCCAGCTTCTTTCTTTTACTTAAGGCATATGTTATGCCATATGCCATGATCATACTTTTTGGACAGTGGGAACCAGTGTCCATATATCATCCTGATAGGATGACCAGAGAAGAAAACGCAGCTTTGGTGAATAACAGCTGGGGGACTTCAGCAGCCCCCCCTTTTTCAGCCAAAGCAGTCACAAGCAGTCACATGGAAACCAGCAGAGGTGTGAAAACCTACCCCCCACCCTGTGAGGACAGAGAAAACCACAGAGCACACAGGAGTCTCTTCTCTTTTTCCCTCTTTTTGCTCCAGCACCTCTCTCCTGGTCCCTCCTGCTCCTGCGCTCAAAGCTGGGGCCCACTGTGGCCCACAGTGGAGATGCGGGCCCCAGGGGAACCAGATCCCCAGAACCATCAAGGATAAGTCGAACCCTTCAGAACCCTTAGAAAATTGAGTTGCCGCAAACAGAACTTTTGCAACACATTTCTCTTGAGTTTCAGAACTTACAGAGCCAGACTGGATGAGAACCATGCCCTGGGTGTGAGACTGAGGGGACCCCTGCTGTGAGACTGAGACAATGAGTCCCTGACTGCAGAGCTGCAAAACTGGATGAAACTCAAGCTTTCCAAATGGACATGGAAAAAGGTTTGCAGGTCTGGCATGATTAGAGACAGAACAAGCAATGTGTCTTTTGATGATGCTAATCATATCGTGTGTTTACTGCTGAGTAAAGACAATGCTAATTGATGGTAAAGAATAGACTGCATGCTATGCTATGCTACAGGAATATGTGTTGAGCTGTTGCTAAAGCTTATAGACAAGCTTTATTCACTAAGGATTTAAACACTGATATAACATTAGTGTTCATATGTTCCTCAAATGCTCATTACATTTCCATTACTAAGTATGACCAAGAGTCATTTAGTGGAATCCTGAGGTTTATTTGCTGCTAGCTATTTCAAGGAAGGTAAAGAATCATTTAACTAAAGGTTATTGGTTCTTGATTAAGCAAATCATTCAAAAAAAACATTATTTGGCCAAATAATGTTTTATTCACCTCATGGATTCCATTGTGAACTAATCTGAAAACATTCCAATTTCTCTAAATTAGAGAAAAGCTAATTTGATCATGCCAAATTATTCCAGATAAGCTTTGGTTTTCAAACACAAAATCCACCTTAAACTGTAATAGGGTTTTCAACCATGTTCCCCTTCATCTTTCTACATAGTAGTTTAGTTTAGTTGAGTTTTAGTTAAGATTTTAACCTGAAATATGTTTGACTTGGAGCTGAATGATTTTTGCAAATAAACTCTTAGATTTTGAACAGAAGTTGTGGTGAACACACCTGCGGCTCGTTGGTTCATTATCTGGAGGAGTATTTGAGCAGTGGACTGTCAGTACCTCAACGCCAAATGTTTGCCAGTTTTGGGAAGCTTTCCTGTGATACTGGATTACTGGACCTTGTCTCCCTTGGAAGGAAAAAGCCGAGTTACACTGAGCAGGGGAAAACCTCCATATGTTCCATTCAAGTACCCATCGAAAATCTGAGTGACAGTCCACTCCTTTGCTCCTCCGGATCCAACGCTATTCTACCTTTCCGCCATCCAATGTTTGCTCCCTTCTCTGGATTAACCACACAGTCTGGATTCAAGGATTGACAAGGACCCCCTCAAACGTGAGTTCCTCACCTTACAAATCTCAGAGCTTCCAAGATTCCCACGGTACCTGAACTGACCACTGAACTTTCCTTCTCACTTCCAGTTCCGGGTCACCAGCTCACTGAGTTCCAGATCCAACTCTTGTTAACGCCGCCAATAAACCTGTTTAACTTTTTCCATGCTCTCTGACTGGTTTCTCTGCATGTGGGTCAAATTTGTTGAGCCGATCATGACAAAATGAGCAGATCGCAATTTTTACAGTTCTGTAATGGCTGTAAAAGGAAGATGAGTTTCTTAGAGAAGTAGTTCAGGATAATGATCAGTTATTTAAACAAAATAATTATATAATACTTAATAATATTTTTGGAACACTATTCATAGATAGTTCTAAGTGTACAAACAAAGTACAAACATTTTTTTTTCTAAATATAAGATTCAAATTCCATCATTTTCTTTATTTTGGTTTATTTATCTGAAGAGTTTTTGCCATCTTGCTGCATTAATTTGTTCCCATCTGCATAGATGTATTTCATTATTGATATATTCTACTTTTGATATTTGTGACGGTCCAGGTATGTTTCCATCTGCACTGAAACACTCTCCATCCTCTATCATTGTAACAATCAAATGGCATCGACGCAACACTAGTTAACAGTCTTTCATCTTTATATGTTTACACCACTCAACTACATCAACATATTAGATGGACCACTAGGATTAGGAGACTATCTGAATATATGAAAAACTTCTAACATTTTGCCATACAGTAGAGGAGCAATGGAAGATAATTCATAATTTAAGATTCCTCTGACAGATAAGCTTCTGTCCTTGGTTTGCGCTTGGGTGAATATAGATTGTATTTTTTTTTTTTATTTACTCAAGATTAGGGAGTAAAATCGAATACAATAGATGTGGAGACAGAAAGAGAATAGAGAAAAAAATGGTACTAAGGGTACTTAGTGGAGAGAGAAAGAGTTAGAGACAGGAGAGAGCCATGAAAAGAGAGAAATGAGAATAAAACAGCAAAAATAACTCCTAGAAGTCTGCTTCCATACCTGTATGGGACAAGAAGGAAAGAAAATAGAGAACATAACAGAAAAAAGAAAATAAAAGACTACCAAAGTCAACATAAAATATTCAATTCAATTCAATTCAGTTTATTTATATAGCGCCAAATTCACAACACATGTCATCTCAAGGCACTTTACAGTTCAACCAGATCATACAGTCAAATTGATACAAAGTTTTCTATCTAAGGAAAACCAGTTGATTGCATTGACTCATTGACTCAAATACAATCCCTCACACTACACAGTAAAAAATGTGGTGTTAATATTTCAGTGTAAACTTAATTTAATCTAAATAGAGTATTTATAACTATATGGAGTGTAAATCGGCTCTGGTGTTGGAGTTAAAAGTCAGAGTAAAATGCTACATTCACGCAGTGAATCTTTTGACTCTGTCAAGTGTCAATAACGCGCCAATAAAGAGTTTTGGCAACCGCGAAGAGGAGAAGGAGGAGGAAGAAAGAAGATGAAGCAGCAGTTTTCTGAAGTTCGTGAGACGGCTACTTCCATTTTGGATTCTGAACGGAGTTGTGCTACAGAAAAAGTAAGTAACTTAAAACCCCTCCATGTCTCCTCATTTTTGTTCCTGTTTTATTCCGTTGTTCACACTCAGGGTAGCGGGAGAAAGTTCTGTTAGGGCGAGAGCCGAGGGATAGCCCTATGCTAGGCAAGTTGTCCACCTCAAAATATTTGCTCACTTTTTTTCTGAAGGCTGTCAAGGTAAGAATTCGTAACTGTTATAAATTGTAATAGTATTAATTTCTTATGCCATAGCCCCAGGTTCCGTGGGTAATTCGGGGTCGTAGCACCCACCGCGTCATGTTAGCATGGTTAGCTTCATTGATGTAGCAGCTAACAGGCGCCATACTGCTTGTACAGATTATGTTCAAGTGTATCCAGCGGCGTAGGAACCGGGGGGGGGGGACGGAATATAAAAGCCAGGTGGATACCGCAAAATATTAGATTTTGACATTTTTTTAACTAGCGTGCTTTTATTTTGAAGGCGCAGCATAGCGTTAGGTCACTGTACTCCCCCTCCCCTCTCTAATCTGCTCCGTGTTTGAGCACTCAGAAGGTAGAGAAACGGCGACACAGAAGTCAGAAACATGTGAATGAGGTAAAATTGTCTGTCGGGATGCTGCTATGAATATTGCCTATTTATAACGTCTTGTTGTCAGTTCACTTTCATATATAGAAACTGAATCTTTTTGGTTTAGTCATCTTAGTCTTGTACGGAAGAGGATTAGGGCCACTGGAAAAAAAAAGTTAACTGATTTTTAAATTTTTTTTTTTGTTTAACATGGGGGAAAAAGTCAGAATTCTGACTTTTCTCAGAATTCTGACTTTAATCTCAGAATTCTGACTTTTTTCTCAGAAATCTGACAGATGATTAATATTTCTAATCAATTTACAGTGTTTTTATTTTTTTGAGGGGGGGTACTATACAGATATATACAAACAAGAAGATCTAACTAAAAAATAACCAGAATATATGTTTAGAGTAAAGATTGACTACTTGTGTTTATACAAGCACACAATTTCAAATCTGCTGAGCTTGCTGTGCAAGAAAATGTAAAATATACGTATAAAGAAATATAACAGGAAGTACTGCTAAAACATAAACTAAATGTTAAATAATGTAGATATTGGTTTAAAAAATTCTCCAGATTTGGAAATTTGGAAGGAATACATAATTTTGAAATTAATCAACAAATCTGGTAAAAAAAAAAATAAATAAATAAAAAATAAAAGTTGCACTTTTTTACTTGAGGAATTTGTTGAATAACTTCATAATTATGAGTTTAACTAGTTGGAGGTAATGCTACACTTCTCTGCTTACTGCCCTGCTCATAAAAGGTAAACATTATAAACCCACCATTCATTTTCTGCACTATTTGGAAAACACAACACAAATGTAATATAACAAAAGTATATAACATGTTAGCATCAAGCCACAGCCATGTCTGTTTTAGAGACTAGCTCTCTTGTTCTCCATTAATGAGGGGACCCCTGGGGAACGTAAAATGTTGCCTAATTCTGTCATTTTCCACCAATGTGTCACCGGCCACCTCAAACAACTCACATCTTTGTCAGTGAAGCTGAGTGCTCCACATCTCTTCCTTCATGGTGCCCTTCTACATTAAGATCCAAAATTCTGAGATTAAAGTCAGAATTCTGAGAAAAATAGTCAGAATTCTGACCTTTTTCCCGTATTAAACTGAAATGAAATGTAAAAATCACTTAACTTTTTTTTTTTTTTTCAGTGGCCCTAATCCTCTTCCGTAGTCTTGGGATGATCACTCATCCAATATTTAACTGCTAACTTTCTCTAGACGTTTGCCACGCTAGCCAAAATTTTTTTATTTTATTTTTTTATAGATCTCATTTCAGTACAATGCCACCACCAACTAAAAGGCTGAAACAGCAGTAGGACTTACTCAGCTTTTTTAAAAAGAGAAACGTCAGTGTGACCCCAATAGTAAACATATTCCTACGCCCTTGAGTGTATCAGGAATATGAACTCAGTTTTCAAATGGCATTACCTTTAAAGTGCATAAATTAACTATTAAAATGTGTTTGTCATGGTTGTTTATTTTTGTTATTCTTTCTTTTCAAACAGACCATGCTACTACGTGTTTTGTTTGGTGGGGAGCAGAAGTACGTGAAACTTTCTGACCTAACATTTGATGCATTCGTGAGAGAAGGTTAGTATGTTGGTAAAATAATCTCACTACTTTTTTTCTTGCATGTAAAAAAAAAAAGAGTACTGGATTGAACTCAGTGGCATTTTGTAAAATTAGTTGGGTTACTCTACTTATTTCACCCTTTATCAGCAGTAAATGTTTTCATTTTCACTTCTTTACTATTTCTTTCTGCTTTAGTGTGCCTGAAATTTAAAATTCCAGAAGGCAGACAGCAGGATCTGAAGGTGTATGACCAGTCTGATACAGAAGTTGATGTAGATGTTTTTGAAGAAATAGTGAATCAGTCACCTGGAACTTTTCGAGTTATGTTGAGCAACAAAGAAGATCCTGGTAATCACCAACAATTCACTGATGTGTATATATATTTAATTTAGAAGCTGGTTTGGGAGCATTAGAGTTCTCCTAAACCGGCTGTTGCTTTATTTTTTGCAGGTGCTGTTCTATCATCATCATCATCGTCATCTTCAGTGACATCTGATGACACTATCATTCTGAATTTCACAACGTGTGACCCATCAGAAGAAGAAGCCACTGCTGAAGGAAGTCAACCTAAAAGGCCATGTCACATAAATTATGAGGCACAAGCAGTAAGTTATTACATTTAATTTAGCATTATTTATGTACTTTCTAGGTTTAGTGGTTTAAGAGTTTTAATTTATTTATTTATTTTTTATTGAAGTTGATTGAAAAAATCTTGACAACAAAGCCTGGTGGTGAGCGTATCATGCAAGAGTATGCAAGAACTAAAAGCTTGACAGATGCAACCAGAAGACAGATGATAAACATCCTTACAGCTGCAATGACAGAAGCACATGGGTAAGAATCAACTTGGGCAACTTGGCCTATAAAGAAACATTTTGCTTTGAATTGTTTTTCATTATTTTTACAAACGTCAGTTTAGTGACTCATTGTTTGATCATATATCAGATCATCCCCTCCTAAAAGCGTCAGAGTGATGTATGCTCAGGGGATCGTTGCCCTATTTCTCTATCTGGAAGACCCGCTTTCAAAACATGGATATGTAAGTAAAAGGGTCTTAGCAACATTAAGCATATATATTTACCTTCCAAGATGTTTATGGAATGTTAAGTCTGCTTGTATTTATTAAAATAGGAGCATTACTATGATCCAGAGAGCGGTTCAGGATACCTTGCATGGCGTTTAAAGACCATTCAAAGAAAAACTGCAGAGGAACGGGGTGCCTCAGGTAGCAAATCTCCCAAAAGTAAGTTTTCTCAATAGTGAGTATATGTAAAGTAATGTAAAATCTGTGGCTGGAGTTAGAAACCGTTTTCTTTTTAAGGTGGTGGACCAGGCCATGTTCACTCCAGGGTTTCCACTGCTGACAAAGTGCTGTCAGATGTGGAAGTGGAAGCAGCTATTGCTGTTTTGAAACACTCTGCTGATGATGACACGGTCCGTGAGAAGATGAAGGCCACCTTCCATTACCGTCATTCAATGGTCAATGATGAAAAGAAAGCAGAGAATGTCTTCTCTGTCTTTCCACGGTTTCTGGACACACCAGGACTGGTAAGACAACTTTATCTCTTACACTACTACAATATTCAGTGGCAACAGTTATAGGAGTTTGTTCTGTAACCTGTGTATTACCAGTTTGAACCACAACTCTTTCTAAACTGTTATCTCCTTGGGCAAGACACTTCACCTGGCTTGCCTGCTGGTGGTGTTCAGAAAACCCGGTGGCACATGGCAGCATTGCTTATGTCAGTCTTCCCTTGTGCAACTGTGGCTACATTGTAGCTCACCAGCATCAGCATGTGAATGACTAAATGTGATGTAAATCACTTTGGGGTCCTCTGGACTTCATAAAGCTCTATACAAGTACAGGCCATTTGGGAAACGCTTTTACTTATGCATTTCAGATAGAACAAGATTTCAGACTCCTGTTTGGTGAAGGCACTGCCAACAAATTTTTGGAGAAGTGGCCCACCTGTCTCAAATCCAAGGTCATAAAGGAAAGCCATGGCCTGGTACCCACCACTGAGCTCTTGGATTTATTGCGGAATGCAGAGTTGGCTGCTGAAGCTGAGAATGGTATGTTGGTCCTCTAGGTAATTGTGACAAATTCATATGTTAGTGGGATGATGGTAACCTGAAGCTTTTGCTCTGCAGGTTGGGATAGTGATATGTCTGCTATTTTGCTTCTGCTGCATCTGCTACCACCATCTGCACAAGGACGAAAGAGGCCGGGTAAGATGTCTGCATCTCAAGCAGTGGATCACCTCATCAGATTTCTAAAGGTACTGCTAAACAGTTTTAAGATAAAAATGCATAATTCAGTCTCTTCATTTTTACAGTTCAAAATTTGATTATGTCTGATCTTCATTCAGAAATTTTTCTCTAAATACTTTTGTCATGTTTTATTTATGTTTCATTGTAGGTTGGAACCAGTGTGCAGCAGCATCTTGACAAAATCAGCCAGCGTACCCAGCCCTACCTCCTGGCCCATGGCTCCATCAAAGGCAGTATTCATGCATTCTTCATTGTGATTGACAACTATGCTATTCCATGTAAGGCAACGTGTTCAGTTGGAGCTCTTGATGAGCTCTTTAAGGCCCATTATGTGTTTGGTACATCATACAGTGCTCCCTTGACCAACTTCTTCACCTTTCTCCAAACAACTGTTTACAACATAGATGTTGGCGAAACAAAGGAAACACCCAGAGTTGCAGAGTTGAGAGCAAGAATGCTCCATTAGTGTGACATCAAACAATGAGGTGTTTTATCTGCAAATGTGACAGTGATGCACCAAAAAGCCTTGTTAAGCACCTTAAACTAATCCATGGTCTTTGTTCTGGCAGGACTCTCCATATTAAATGTGGTCAAGTAGGATGCTCACGTTCTTTTGGTAGCTTTTCTGGTTTTAGAAAGCATCTAAATAGATGTCATGTTAGTGGTTCATTTGAATCCGTTCAAGATGGGGAGTTTTCACTTTACAAAGCTGTTCTGGACACAAGAGATGCCAGAGATGTTGAAATGGTGACTGAATCTTTAGAGGCTGACACAGATTTATCTTCAACAAACATTGTAAATAGTTGTGCATCAGTAATTTCAGATATGGAGGCTGCAGGTGTTGGCCAAAGTTTGGTGAATTCTGTTGTGATTTCCACGGAAGAGATTGTAAAAGACATCCAACATCACGCTAAAGAAACTGTAATTAAGAATGTATTTAGCAGTGAAAGAGATACTGTGATGTGCAAGAAAGTTGAAGCATGTTTTGAAGAACTTGAGAATCCTTTCACAATTCTTAACTCGGAATACAAAAGATCAAAATTTTTGTCAAGCAAGTGGGAAACTGTAAAACCAATTGAATGTGTAATTGGATCAAGATTTGACACTAGACGAAATAAGAAGATGGGAACATATGATCAGGCTGTAGTTCAAGACAAGTTCATGTATGTTCCAATTCTATCTACTTTGGAGTCTATCTTTAAAAGTCAATATTCTGCTGAAATGTTGAAAAGCTCAACTTTTGATGACTCAACCCTTAAAGATATTTATGATGGATCTTTTTTTAAGGGTCACCCTTTGTTTTCAACTGAAAAGCACTCAGTGCTAATCCAGATGTTTTATGATGATTTTGAAGTAGCAAACCCTCTTGGTTCCAAACGAGGTATTTACAAATTAGGTGCAATATATTTTACATTACGTAACTTCTCTCCAAAATGGAATTCTCTTTTGGCTAACATACACCTTTGTGCCTTGTTTCATGCACAAGATGTTAAACGGTATGGCTTCAGTGAAATTCTTGCACCTATTGTTCGAGACATTAGAGTTTTGGAAACTGATGGAATTTTTATTCCACTGTACGGTTGCCAGGTTCATGGGAGTATTGTGCAGGTTACTGGGGATAATTTAGGCCTACATAGCTTGTTTGGTCTGGTTGAGTCTTTCAGTGCAAGGTATTGTTGCAGGTTTTGTTTGGCTGAAAAAGATGACTTTCAAACAGAATTCTCCGAAGATTCTTCCAAAATAGTGCTGCGCACCAAAGAACAACACACTGCTCACTGCCAAGATATGGCTTACAATCCCTCTCTTCCTTATGTTTTTGGTGTGAAACGTTCATGTATTTTAAATTCACTTGAGTTTTTTCACACAACTGAAAACTTCTCAGTTGATGTGATGCACGACATTTTCGAAGGTATTGGCCAGTACGAGTTGAAAATTTTGTTTGAGTATTTTAAAGAACATATTACATTGGAAGAACTGAATTTGAGAATACAAACTTTTGACTATGGATTCATGGAGAGGAACAACAGGCCAGTGGCTGTCAATTTATGTGGGGAATCGAATGATCTGGGACTAAATGCAGTCCAATCATGGTGCTTGCTGAAGAATGTTCCTCTCATGTTTGGAGATCTGGTAACATCTGACAATCCACACTGGCAACTCCTCCTTTTACTACTACAAATTGTAAATATTGTTCTTTCTCCAATGTTAACCCAAGGTCTGTGTGTATATTTAAAACATTTGATTGTGGATCATCACAAACTGTTTAAAAAGTTATATCCACAGAAAAAACTTTTACCAAAGCACCATTTTCTCATCCATTATCCTAGGTGCATTCAGAAAATTGGCCCTGTACTTCATAGCTGGTGCATGCGCTATGAAGGTAAACATAATTTTTTTAAGAAACAGTTAAAGTCATTTAAAAACATTACCAAAACACTCGCTAAAAAACATCAAAATTATATGGCACATGTTTGGCAAGCTTCTTCAACTTTTAATCGATTGGACATTGGACCAGGGAAAATGGTATCTTTAAACATGGTAAAAGGAGGTTCTGACATTTCTGAGGCAGTGCAAGTGTCTCATGAGGCTCAAGTTATGAAAGTGAGCTGGGCAAAAAACAATGGGTTTATTTACCGTCCTCATCTGGTTATTTGTGGCAAAGTTGAATCTGAGATGCCTGTCTTTTACCAGATCAAGTCTGTGTTCATAGTTAAAGACAAATTATTGCTGCTTACATTGCCTTTATGTACAGTAACTTTTCATGAACATTTTCATGCTTATGAAGTTACTAAAATGGTGCAAGGTTTTGTTGTGTTTGATGTCAACCATCTATGTTATCCAAAGCCCTTTGACATACAAATGTCATATGAAGCAAATGACACTGCTCTCTTTGTTGTCCCATATTGCTATCTTTGGTGAACATTTTTTTGAAGATGATTAAAATGACACTGTTAAACTGATTAAGTTGAATAAATGTTGTCACTGTCAACGTATAACTTTGTGATTATTGTGATTGGTAGATTTTATAAAAGCCATATAATGCTCAAATTTAGCATTATATGGTTTATGTGTAAAAAAAAAAAAAAAAACTGGAGAAAGGAAAAAAAAAACACCACAATAAAGTGTACATATTTAAGTAAATTTAGTGTAAAATTAACTCCATAAAAATAACAGTATTACTCTGAAGAGTGTAAAACAACAATAGTGTTAAATAATTTGACTCACTGACTTGTTGATTTTGACACTAAAATGAGTAAAATTAACTCTGAAAATTTGACACTGGCTATAGAGTACATTTTACTCTATTTTTGAGTGGGACCAAATGTTATCTGAAACGGAGTTAAATTCAACTCTGTAGGTGTTAAATTGACACTTTGTTTTTTACTGTGTAAGCATGCTTGTAGCGACAGTGGAGAGGAAAAACTCCCTTTTAACAGGAAGAAACCTCCAGCAGAACCAGGCTCAGTGTGAGCGGCCATCTGCCGAGGCCGACTGGGGTTCAAGGAGACAGAAGCAGAGATACAAAAAGCAGCTGTAAAAGGCGGCCCCGTCCAAGAAACACACAGCCAGGCAGACGAGCTCCAAGGCAGCTCCCATGCCAGAGGATGAAGAGAGCACATCCACCCAGCCACGGCCAGAGAAACAGGACCACACTGGAAGACAGGCCGATCTCCAACATCTACAAACAAGGGTGTTGATGGAAGCAGCACAGCTGATGTTTCTTTCCTGGATGACGTCACAGCCAAACAGGAACAGACGAGGCAAAGCTACTCTGAGGAAAAGCAGAGAGAGCAGAAGGTTAGAGATTGAACAAACAGATTCTGCAGAATAGGAGAACAGAGAGAGAATGAAGCAGAATGATGAAATGGGGGTCCCTATGTCCTCCAAAAGTCTAAGCCTATAGCAGCATAACTATAGAGAGAGAGCTCAGGATAACCTGAGCCACCCTAACTATAAGCTTTATCAAAAAGGAAAGTTTTAAGCCTAGTCTTAAAAGTAGACAGAGTGTCTGCCTCACGGACTAAAACTGGTAGTTGGTTCCACAGGAGAGGAGCCTGATAACTAAAAGATCTGCCTCCCATTCTACTTTTAGAAATTCTAGGAACCACTAGTAAACCTGCAGATTGAGAGCGAAGTGCTCTGTTAGGAACATAAGGAACAATCAGATCTCTGATATAAGATGGAGCTTGGCCATTTAAGGCTTTATATGTGAGAAGGAGGATTTTAAATTCTATTCTTGATTTAACAGGAAGCCAATGAAGAGAAGCCAGGATAGGAGAGATATGATCTCTCTTTTTAATTTTCATCAGAACTCTGGCTGCAGCATTTTGGATCAGCTGAAGGCTTTTAACTACAGTTTGTGGACTTCCTGATAGTAAAGAATTACAATAGTCCAGCCTTGAAGTAACAAATGCATGGACTAGTTTCTCAGCATCACCCCTGGACAGGAGATTTCTAATTTTTGCAATGTTCCTCAGATGAAAGAAGGAAATTCTAGAAACCTCTTTGATCTGGGATTTAAATGACAGGTCCTGATCAAAAATAACACCAAGATTTTTTACTTTATTATCTGAAATCAGTTTAATCCCATCCAAATGAGGTGACTGGCTAATCAGCTTCTTTTTCAGAGACTCTGGTCCAAAGACTATAACTTCTGTTTTGTCTGCATTCAGAAGCAGAAAGTTAAGAGTCATCCAGGTTTTTATGTCTTCAAGACATGCTTGTAATCTATGTAATGGGTTAGCTTCATCTGGATTTATAGACAGATATAGCTGGGTATCATCAGCATAACAGTGGAAATTAATCCCATGCTGTCTAATAACTCTACCAATTGGGAGCATGTATAAAGTAAAGAGAATTGGTCCTAGCACTGATCCCTGTGGTACTCCACAGGTAACCTTTGAGTGTGTTGAAGATCTATCATTAACATAAACAAACTGAATTCGATCAGATAGATAGGATTTAAACCAGTCTAGTGCTGTTCCTTTAATTCCAACAAAATATTCAAGTCTTTCTAAAAGAATATTATGGTCAACTGTATCAAATGCAGCACTAAGATCCAACAGGACGAGCACAGATACAAGTCCATTATCTGAGGCCATGAGAATATCATTAGTGACTTTCACCAGAGCTGTTTCAGTGCTATGATGAGCTCTAAAGCCAGACTGAAACTCTTCAAAAAGTTCATTATGGTGTAAGTGGTCGCAAACTTGTTTGGCAACTACTTTCTCAAGAATTTTGGATAAGAAAGGAAGATTGGATATAGGTCTATAATTAACCAAGTCATCTGGGTCAAGAGACGGTTTCTTAAGCAGAGGTTTAATTACAGCAACCTTAAAAGCTTTAGGTACATATCCCTGTAACAGAGATAGATTAATCACATCTAAAATGGAGGAGGAGATCAAAGGGAATACCTCCTTAAATAACCTGGTTGGAACTGGATCTAACATACAAGTTGAAGGCTTAGATGAAGACAATAATTTTGCTAATTCAGACAGTTCAACTGGATCAAAGCAGTCTAAACCCGGTTCAGATTCCATGACTACCTCAGGTACAATCGCGGATAGAGGAGTGCTTATGATCTTATTTTTAATAAGATCAATCTTATTTATAAAGAATCCCATAAAATCATTGCTGTTAAGAGCAGGTGGAATGGACGGTTCAACAGAGCTATGGCTCTGGGTGAGTTTGGCAACTGTATTAAAAAGAAATCTAGGATTATTCTTATTCTCCTCTATTAATGAGGAGAAGTATGCTGCTCTTGCTTTACAAAGGGTCCTCTTATACAGCAGTAAACCATTTTTCCAGACTAGGAAGGACTCCTGCAGGCCTGTGGAGCGATATTTTCTCTCCAGTTTCCTAGCATTTTGCTTCAAAGTACGCAGCTCTGCATTAAACCAAGGAGCAAGCTAAAATAAAACTTTAAGGGCTAAAGGTATGCCTTAGATATCAGTGTGTGTGAAAGTCTAAATCTATGGTGATTACACATTGTTATGAAGTTTAGTAAATAGGGTTATTATGTATCCATGAGGACCTGGAACCAAACTCCCGTGGCATGTTTACACGAGCATGCTTGTGTATAAAGGATTTAGAAAGCTGAAGGAAGAAGCTTTCTAAATCCTTTATACACAAGCAGGTGTGCCTTTGGATTTCTGGCCCCCCAGAAATCCAAAGGCACACCTGTATGAGATGAGAAGGAAAGAAAATGGATAACATAACAACAGTAAAAAGAAGACAACAGACTCCCAAAGTCAAAATAAAATAGGGTGATAGATGAGTTTTTTTGATTACATAAGGACCTACGTGCAACTCGGGCAAAAAAATGCAAGAAAATACAAAAATGCTGAAAACCACCTGGGGAGCAAGGAGACAAGGAAGCAGCAAAAGAACAAGAAACCAGCAATGAGGAACTGCAGAGGAGGGGAGCAGAACAAAGGACGGGCTAATGAGCTGAATATGGAGCAGGTGGCAATAGAACTAACTAGAAGGAAGCCAAAGGGAAAGCAAAAACGCAAAAGGGGCCACAGAGAGTGACTCAATAACACAACACAGCTAAAAACAACTACAAAGACTTAAAATAAAAAAGAAACTTAAAATAAACCTAAGCAGAGGGCAGAACCCTGACTATTTTCCCGTTTTTCACTATCACATAAAACATGACGACAAGTTTCACAGAATTGAATGTTACTCAGATGAGTGAAAGGGCTTCAAGTTATATATGGTAGACATACTGGGCTAGCATCATCAGAAAAGTCCCTGAATAATAGTCAAAATAAGTTGTTTTTTTTATGCAGAGTCACACCCTGCCATATTATCACATCACACATCATTATATAATACACACTGGCAAATGAAAATAAATAAAAAAGTTTTCATGCAAGATATACGTGTTTTATCTTAATGTTGTGAGTTATGCATGTGTTTTTTTGATTGTTTGATTGTGGTTTGTTTCTTTCTTCTTTAACCTGGCAATGATGGACATGTCACACGACGGAGTGTGTATGATGCATACACACTCCCCTTTGTTTTAAAAAAAATATAAATATAAAAAATATAACCACGGATTTCTGGGGGACAGTGATTCGCCTACATGTTATGAATGCTGGCATACCATAAAGAATAAACAATGAACAGTTTTGTTTGTTCCTTCTACTCGTTGCCCAAAGGAAGACGTTACTTGGATATAACCTAACCGAATATCTTTAGAACGGCTCCAAATGACACAAAACTTATATGGGTGAGTAGAACATGATGTAATAATGTAAAATCAAGGTCCCAATGTAAATAAACCAGCGTTTCCCTTTAAGCATTCTCAGAACAGCTGATTGACAAATTTCCTCCAGCTAGTCCCCGGCCATCCTCTAGGCATCCTCCTGAGGAGACATACCTGGAACACCTCCAGAACGAGGCGTCAAAGGGTCATCCAAAAAATATGTCCAAGCCACCTCTGCAGTCCTCTCTCAATGATGAGAAGAAAGAGCTTTCTTCACCACAACAGACCAGTGCAGTGTCCACATTACTGCAGCAGCCACACCACCAGGTCTATAAATGTTCCTCTCCATTCCAACCCTCACTAGTGAAACTGATCCCAAGATACTTGAGATCCTCCACTTGAGGTGGGAACTTTTATCTGCCCTGAAGAAGGCAAGTCAGCCCTCTTTATCTAATTGGGAACTATGCACTAAGACTTTTGTCCGTTTCTCAGTTCACAAGAATGCGAGTATGGACTTGTGTCCTCACCAAGAATGTTCTTGAGAAGAACACAGGAAAGTCTGGACTCTAGGAGAACAGGAGTATGCAGCATACATATGGGTCAATTGGAACAGAAGCGTACTGATGACGTCACCACACACTCGGCACATCCTGAGCTGCATTTCACCTCCTGTTATTAATAGTCTCTAGATAATAATAAATTATTACTTTATTCATTTAGTGGGAAAATAATAATGAACACAGTTGTATAAAAACTAATCAAATGAAGATTTTGCCAAATAAAACTTAAAAATCGCCATGATAGGGCTGCTGCAGTCGGGCTGCGGGTAGCCCTGGCTGCCGTTATCCTTGGAGGTCCGCTGGTTGCCACGGTCATCTCAACTTCAAATTACACATTAAATCAGTAAACGAGCCCTTTAGTGACGCTTAAAAGTATAATGTTCTCGCCTCAAATGAACTTAAAAAGTACTTTTACTGAACAAAAGCAACAGAAAAGAGAATTCTTAACTTAATACTCTGAGCTCTGTGAGCGTTCCATTGAAAGCTGCTGCTGCCACGGTGCATGCTGGGACAGCTGTCAATCTCAAGAATGGACAATTCTGCTCTGGTGCACCCTGGGTAAACAGGGAGGGCTCAAGACAACATCCAGGGACTTTTTTTGTTCTCTGTCTTCTTGTTTCTGTGAATTGGAACAGTACTAGGGCTGTGGTTGATTTGTTTCACGAGTACATGAGCACATGAGAACTGCCCCCCGCCTGATGGAGGCATTGGAAGGAGGGAGCTAACATAAAGCAGGGACAAAATCCTCTCCTCCCCAATGCATATCCCCTCCGGCCCTTAGCTGGGCCTAGAAATTCAGTGCATGACAGTTTTGAACAGGACCCGTGACAGAGGGCTGCTTTGCCAGAGTCCAACAACGACTGACACATGTGTGAGGTAATGTTAATGTCAGCAACAATGTGACTTTAAAGGTCCTCAATAAATGTATTGAAGTTCTGTTACTGCGGGTGTCCCCCCTCCCCCACCCCTCTTCATTAGCTCAAGAGAGGGCTTGTGCTACGGCTCACAAACAATCAATACAGGATGGAAGTGCAGACACTTCGCAACATCAGGTCAAAACCAAAAGTAAGGTGTCTGACTGGTGGGTCTTTAGCGTGCAAAAATGTCTTTATACAATGCACACGTTTTGTTTTTTATATTTCCTCACACAAGCCTAAACTGTGTGAGGTGTAACTTGCCTTGACAGCAAGCTACTGTCAGGACTCCAGTCTGTGTGTTTGTCTTTTTGTGTTGTTCTCCCTTCCACCAGGAGGAGGTGCCTGGTTCTGGTCCGCCTCCTCGCACACCTGATGATGGTTGCCTCATTAGCGGAATGCTCTTAAGCTGCTGATTGCCACTACTTCGACGCCAGAGTGTTTGCCAGTTTGGGGCACTCTAGTCGAGTTTTTACTGAGTAAGACTGAGTTCTTGACTACCTGAGTTTTAACTTTGTTTTTGTCTTTGCGTCTCGGCAGGAAGTCTTCCTGGAAACTAGATCTTTTCGGACCTTCACTCCCTGAAGGAATCAACTGAGCCTCAAACCGAGCTGGGGATTCAAACAGGAGGTTTGGATCCTTCTTCCTTAAAGAGGACGTTGAGTTAACTCTCTGAGCAAGGGAATCATCTTCATCACAACCCGTTCAAGTACCGCAGGAAATCTGAGTGGCAGTCAGTTCCTCCGTTCACCAACAACCATCCGAGTTCTGGGTAAACCATGTTCCGCCCTCCACCGAATCAGAATAACACAGGAAGGCAGCACACAGATTGGAGTAAAAGATCCCACTACTTTTCTGGAAACGTGAGTCATCAACCAGATCCTCTTCTACATATCCACAAATGATATTTCCCACTGAGCCTGAACTAATCGTTTGTCTTCCCCTCAGCTTCCAGTTCCGGTCGAGCTGAGTTCAGAGCAACTCTGCTCCGAGCCTTAAACTCTTCAATAAACCTGTTAAACCTTTCACCTGTGTCTCTCTTTTTGGTCTTCTGCATTTTTGGGTCAGACCTTAGATAAAATCATGACAGCTACTTTCCACCTAATGTGTAAACCGTAAATTAAAAAAGACTACAGAAAAAAATATTGTATTATCAGTTCAATCTGGGAAGATACATTCTGGGAATATGTTAAAACTGCTTTGTTACAGGAGATGGGCAGTAGTCTGATGCAACAATTGAAGAGCATGTTTGAGCATAACATTTTTAAAACTAAAACCTAAAATACCCTTGCTTTCTGGCTGTACCCTACTGCACTCCCTAATGAGCAAGCCCTAACACATTCTGCTTGAATAAAAGCATGCTTTTTTTCTGTTATTTAAGCACCAAGAATGTTTTATTACATGTAAATATACGCACACACAAGTTTAGTTTGTTTTAAGACGTTGGGATCACAAATTATAAACATAATGGTACATGTAATACATATAGTTGCTTTCAAAAACAGGATTCATTCATTCAAACTCAGTCTTTCAACAACAAACTTGAATGTATTTCATTAATCTTCTTAATAAGTAACAGAATAAAACAGAATAGAATAAAATAGAAAATCCCTTTATTGTCCCACAGTGGGGAAATTCTGGTGTTGCAATGTGCAGCAATGTGGACCTTAGAAAAATGTATGATCTTCGTAATAAGAAAGTTATATGTGTATAGTAACAGGATAATTATACAATGTGTTTTATTTATTCAAAGATTAAAAAGTAGAAAAAAGGGGGACATGGGTGCTGATGGAAACTCGGGAAAATGAGGTCCATGCTTTTAGCAACAGGGGGAGGGAACATCTAAATTTAAGTGCTACCACAGTGCAGCTATGCTCCATCTGAAACAAAAGGCTCCTTGGCCCATGTTGGTTGAGTTAAGGGTTATCTATTCATTCATTTGTTTAGCTTTTAATATTTAAAACTTAGTACAATTTGTACAGGAATAAGAAAATAAAATATTGTACAAAGTATCAAATATAAAAAATAAATGAATAAATAAGCACAATTACAGTCACAGGGCCATTCACAGCAATGATATGCAATTTTACCTATTTGATTATGAATATAGTGTTACGGCTGCAGTGGGTCTCTGTCTTTTTTCCTTGTAGGGTTCAGGAGACAGTGTTGGGATCCAGAGGTTTGCCCTCCAGAGGGCAACGTGGATCCCTTCCTTTGGGCTTCTGTTACTGTTGGGATCCAGGGGTTTGCCCTCCAGAGGGCGACGTGGATCCCTTTCTGTGGGTTTCTGTTTTCTCTGTTGGGATCCAGAGGCTTGCCCCCCAGAGGGCGCCGTGGATCCATTCCTGGGAGCTGCTGCTCAGCGCTCACAGCTGACCCCCATCAGCTGATCAGGAGCTCTCACTTTATAAGCTGTTGAGGAGCTCCATTCTGAGCCGGATTGTTGTCCTTGCCATGGAAGCAAACCTGAGCCACCCTGCCTGTTTGACCCTGCCTGTCTGAACCTGTGAACCTGTAAACCTGTAAGTCAAAACCTGAACCTGAACCTGTAAACCTGAACCTAACCAGCTCTGTTTTCTCTGCCTTCCAGGGCAGAACCCTGTGTGAGTCAATAAATATTGGACTTTAATCCTGCCTGTGTGTTCTGTGAGTTCTGCATCTGGGCTAGTAAACCTGCAACATCATGACAGAACAATCCGGCCAACAGACTAGCCCAGCAGACTCACTGGAGCCGCCCCTGTGGATGTGGAAGGAGGAACCGACTAACTCCACGGAACCACATGGGTTGGTTTCGTAACGTCGATGGCTGGAGATTCTGACCCGTCTGGAGACCCCTGAGCCCGCTCTGAGCCATCTGGAGATCCCTGAGCCCGCTCTGAGCCGTCTGGAGACCCCTGAGCCCGCTCTGAGGCGTCTAGAGACCCCTGAGCCCGCTCTGAGCCGTCTGGAGACCCCCGAGCCTGCTCTGTGTCTTCCAGAGATTCCTGATTCGGAGCCACAGTCGGTGGTTTCCGGCACTCCTGATGCGGAACCGCAATCGGCGGCTTCCTCAGTTCCTGATTCGGAGCCGCAGTCGGCGGTTTCCAGTGCTCCTGATTCGGAGCCAAAGTAGGTGGCTTCCGGTGTTCCTGTGGAGCCACAGTCGGTGGCCTCCTCTGTTCCAGATCCGGAGCCGCAATCGGCGGCTTCCTGTGTTCCTGTGGAGCGACAGTCGGTGGCCTCCTCTGCTTCTGATGTGGAGCCACAATCGGTGGCCTCCTCTGTTCCTGATCCGGAGCCGCAATCGGCGGCCTCTTCAGTTCCTGATTCGGAGCCGCAGTGGGCGGCCCTGTCTGAGCCTGTTGCAGAGCAGCAGAAGCAGAGACGGCGTCCTCCTCGGAGCTTCCTGCAGAAGCAGAGACGGCGTCCTCCTCGGAGCTTCCTGCAGAAGCAGAGACGGCGTCCCCCTCGGAGCTTCCTGCAGAAGCTGGGATGGCATCCTCCTCCGGGGTCCCTGCAGCTTCTGAGACTCTGGCCCCCGGAGTGTCTGCCTCTGCTCCGGTCCCGCGGGCGGAATCCGGAGCGACTGCTTCAGCTCCGTTTCCACGGCCGGCCACCTGAGACTCTGCCCTGCTGCCGGTCCCACGGCCGGCCACCTGAGACTCTGTCTTGCCTCCGGCCCCACGGCCGGCCACCTGAGATTTTCCCTGTCCTTGCCCACCCCGGGTGGGTTGTTTTTTATTTCTGGACCCTGTTTCTTTTTCTGTGCCTGGCCCTCCTTGCCTGTTTCCCCCTCCGCCCGCCCTGGGTGGGTTGTTTTTGGTTCTGGTTTTTTGTTTTTGGGCGTCTGGTATCTGCCCTTAAGGGGGGGATACTGTTGGGATCCAGAGGTTTGCCCTCCATAGCACAACGTGGATCCCTTTCTGTGGGTTTCTGTTTTCTCTGTTGGGATCCAGAGGCTTGCCCACCAGAGGGCGACGTGGATCCATTCCTGGGAGCTGCTGCTCAGCGCTCACCTGAGCCACCCTGCCTGTTTGACCCTGCCTGTCTGAACCTGTGAACCTGTAAACCTGTAAGTCAGAACCTGAACCTTTAAACCTGAACCTAACCTGCTCTGTTTTCTCTGCCTTCCAGGGCAGAACCCTGTGTGAGTCAATAAATATTGGACTTTAATCCTGCCTGTGTGTTCTGTGAGTTCTGCATCTGGGCTAGTAAACCTGCAACATCATGACAGACAGGCCCTCTGCAGGTGTTGTGTTTTGCCCTGATCGGTGCTCTGCTGCTTTAAACCTGCTTTGCATGCAGCAGAAGGGAGCCTTTTTCCTCTCCCTCCTCAGAGCCCTGTTATTTGTATCATATGGTTGGGTTTTGTTATGTTTGTGTCATGATCGGTTTAAGGAATCTGACCCACATGCAGAGAAACCACTCAGAGAACACGGGGAAAAGTTTAACAGGTTTATTTGGTGTTAAGTAAACAGAGTTTGGATCAGGAACTCAGTGAACTGGTGAACCTGAACTGGAAAGTCTAAAGGGGAGATCACAGAGATAAGTTCAGGGACCGTGGGAAATGAGACTGCGGCTTGAATTATGCTGGAGAGGGACTCACGTTTGAGGGGGCTCTTGTTAATCCTTGAATCCAGTCTGTGTGGGATTGTCCAGAGAAGAGGGAACTCGTTGGAGAGCAGACTGGTTGACTTACGTTGGACCCAGAGGAGTAATGGAGCGGACTGTCACTTGGATTTCCGATGGGGACTTGAACGAATCATGTGGAGGTTTTCCCCTGCTCAGTGTAAACTCAGTAATTCCTTCCAGGGGGAAAAGGTCCAGGTATCCAGTTTTCACAATAAGGCTTCCTGCCGATAACCTGACTCCGCCAGATGGATTTGCTGGATTTGCTCCGCATATCCATCTGGAAACCTTCTGTTGAAGTAATTTTGGGAAGGGGCAAAAATACTGGTTAGCTGATTGGCCTATGTTGGTGATAGACGGGCAAAATAAACCAATCAGATCAACGAAGCATATGACGTACTAACAGAGCAACGACGAAAACACAACCAAAAGCCAGGCTACTCTTGCTGCTCTTGCCGAAACCAGTCGGGAGAAGAGCAAAAACATATTTTCCTCTGAGAAAAGCCTCCAGAGCAGTGTTTTTCTCTTCTTTCAGTGAAAAAATACTCTGTAATTCCGATAAAACTTGCTCGATAGCCTAGCTAACGCTAGTTTCAACGGCTGAAGCCGCCATGTTCTTTAGACTGAACTGTCGCGCTTCTCGTTGCATCACAACTCAACCCGCCTCAAAGCCAACGCTGATTGGACGTTTGTTTGGTGAACTGCTCCAAATTTTCTTTAACGGAAAGTACCCAGACTGATCTGTGAAACCTTGAAAGCTCGCCAGATCAGGATGGTCTCTAGAGGCTATCCTGCCGAAGAGCAAAGACAAAAACTCATAAGACTAAGGGAAACAAAGCTAGGTTAGACTCTGCTAATCTCAGCTTGGCTAGAGTACCCAAAACTGGCAAACACTCTGGAGTCGAGTGTTTGCCAGAGTCGAGTGACAGCCCACAGCTCAAATACTCCTCCAGTAATGAACCAATGGGCCGCAGGTGTGCAGGGAGGCCCACCGAAGACAGGGCCCTACCTGGACCAAACTGGATTCCTAACAGTTTGTTTTGCTTAATTCTGGTTAGTTATGGTTATTGCATTAATCTATTTTGGTTCCTTATTTCAGATATTCACTTTTCTGTTTTTTATTTTGTTTAAAATAATTTAATAAATTCAATTTTCATTAAATCAGAAAATCCTTGTTTGTTCTACTTCAATGTTACCCCACCAAACATGCCTGGTGGACGTAACAATAGTTCATTATTATAATTTGGAAAATAATAAAAATGTGTTATTTAAATCAGAAGCTAATAATAATTTAAATGCCTCAAATAGTTAGATTATTTTAGATAAACGATTATAACAAACACTTTCTTTACAATAGAATGCCCCCTTTCCAATCAGCCTCCATCAGATTCACCTACTTACCTGATAATATAACCAGTTCTCAGACAACTTACTGGTGCCATATTATTACGAGCCATCTGTGAGCTTCACTTCTTTACCTACTTTGTCCCTGTAAAAGGCTGGTTGTCCTCCAGCAGCAGTGTGCCGCAGTGAGCTTGTCGCATATATTTTTGATTTATGCCCAATATTGAAGCGATGTCTGTGCTATGTTATTCCACGCCGCAATGAAAGAGGGACAATCAGGAACTAGCTGTGGGTCTAGATACAGCCGAGGTGGTGAAGAAGTGGGAGCAAGTTTGTGCGACAACGGAGGGACATGAGGGTGAAAAAGAGCAGGAATCCAGCTGGAAAAATGTTCCCAGCATTCTCGCGCACCTCGCTCTTCTAGCTTCACGAGTCGTGTTCCACAATGGCGGTCATACAAACAAACAAGCCGGTAAGGTACCAAACAGGAAATATGCATAGAGTAGAGCGGATGTAGATTTCACAAATCAGAGGCCTGCTGTCTGTGGCACTGTCTGCTGTCACCTACAATTTTGGAGAGGTGCAGCAGAGTGTCTGCGGAAGGGGGGGAGCATATTTGCGTTCACCACGACACCCACGCAGACGACAGTCCTAATCCTTCTCATATCTCATATCATCAACATTTTACTTATCATTGGCTCTGTACAATCCCCAATTAAACTCACCACTAATACACCCCTCCTGAAAAACCTCTGGCCTTAATCCTTGACAATAATCCTTAATCCTTTCTGTTGCAATTGAGCAATATGTTCACCTCTCCGAGGTGATTAAAACTTTTTTATTTGCATTCCCCATCCAGGACAGCATTGAAACTGCCCTGCTCAAAGTCACCAAGGATCTCCTTATGTCTGACTATGTAATGAACCGTGGACAGATGGACCCAGTATTCAGGAGAGACAGTCAGTAGGAAAGTTCAAAAGGTTTATTAAAATAAAAACAAAACAAAAGCGGAGCTGTGGCTCGCGGACACTGCAGGCGGGGGGGGGCGGGGCACCGCCCAATCTCAGACACTCTAGGGGAGGAAACACAGGTAAGTGACCACGATAAACTGATATATGATTATCTGGGTTGGTCACTTACCTGGTTTAACAGTCCAGACCACGAGTGTCCCCAGTGCTGCAGTCCCAGGGGTGATGCTGGAAGCTGATCCTGGCGAGGGATCCAGAACAGACAGGAACAGGCAGGATCCAGATCAGACAGGAACAGAAACAGGTGGCAGGATCCAGACTTCCAGGCATCCACTGGCTCCCAGGAGGTTTCAGAGTCAGACTGGGACCAGAAGCATGACCAGGTGGTCACGCACAGGAGCAGACAGGATCAGGTGAAGACAGGCAGGCTCAGTGGAAGAGGGTAGCCGAGACAGGACGTAGGAACCGGAACTTGAAGCAGACTTTAAACTGGTCTCCACCCTGGAGCCAGGCTTACTTAGATAAAAACTGAACCTCCCCCCATAATGAGCCAAAAACCCAGAGGACTCCGCAGGGGAGGAACAGTGGACGATCAGGAGACAAGACAAACACTAAAACCCTCTTTCCACTGGCAGCTAGGATCCAGGACATGAACCAAATAAAAACTGAACAGAAAGACTGACAAAGAGACAAGCAATGATCTGGCACTGAATGCTCAGGCTGAACTGAATATAAACCAGAGGATACAGGTGAGAGGAATAAATTATAATTGAGGCTGGGAAGGAAGAGGGCAGGTGAGAGGAATTACTAATTAGGGGAGAGCAAACAGGCCAGATCATGACAGAGCCCCCCCCCCAAGGGCGGATTCCAGACGCCCAAACCAGAACCAAACATTACGAAAAAAGTAAACCAAGCAGGGCGGGTGGGGGGGTCAAGACCAGACACAGATCAAACAGAACGCAGGCTTCTGACATCAGGAGGCGCAGATGCGAAACACAGACTAACGGAACCTCCCGCATGTCAGAACCGGGACGAAAATCAAACCCGAAAGAAAAAACCAACGTTATCCTACTGACTGTCCCCCGATGGGTCCTGTTGTGGCCAGATCATTCTGTAATGGTCCGTGGACAGATGGACCCAGTATTCAGGAGAGACAGTCAGTAGGAAAGTTCAAAAGGTTTATTAAAATAAAAACAAAACAAAAGCGGAGCTGTGGCTCGCGGACACTGCAGGCGGGGGGGGGCGGGGCACCGCCCAATCTCAGACACTCTAGGGGAGGAAACACAGGTAAGTGACCACGATAAACTGATATATGATTATCTGGGTTGGTCACTTACCTGGTTTAACAGTCCAGACCACGAGTGTCCCCAGTGCTGCAGTCCCAGGGGTGATGCTGGAAGCTGATCCTGGCGAGGGATCCAGAACAGACAGGAACAGGCAGGATCCAGATCAGACAGGAACAGAAACAGGTGGCAGGATCCAGACTTCCAGGCATCCACAGGCTCCCAGGAGGTTTCAGAGTCAGACTGGGACCAGAAGCATGACCAGGTGGTCACGCACAGGAGCAGACAGGATCAGGTGAAGACAGGCAGGCTCAGTGGAAGAGGGTAGCCGAGACAGGACGTAGGAACCGGAACTTGAAGCAGACTTTAAACTGGTCTCCACCCTGGAGCCAGGCTTACTTAGATAAAAACTGAACCTCCCCCCATAATGAGCCAAAAACCCAGAGGACTCCGCAGGGGAGGAACAGTGGACGATCAGGAGACAAGACAAACACTAAAACCCTCTTTCCACTGGCAGCTAGGATCCAGGACATGAACCAAATAAAAACTGAACAGAAAGACTGACAAAGAGACAAGCAATGATCTGGCACTGAATGCTCAGGCTGAACTGAATATAAACCAGAGGATACAGGTGAGAGGAATAAATTATAATTGAGGCTGGGAAGGAAGAGGGCAGGTGAGAGGAATTACTAATTAGGGGAGAGCAAACAGGCCAGATCATGACAGACTATGGTTCCAAATCCATCTTTCTCCTCCTTGATCACTCCGATGCTTTCTATACAATACACATTCTTACGTGCATTGGTTACTAAGGTACAGCATTCCTTTGGTTCACCTCCTACCTCTTTGACCGTTAATAATTTATTTCCACTAAGAACATCATGTCCCATAACTCTATTGGTGTTCCCCAAGGTTCTGTATTGGGCCCTCTCGTCTTCATTATTTACACAAACCTAATTTTCACTGCTATTCAGATGACACTTAACATTTCCAAAAAAATCAATCACCACAGTCATTTTCTCCACTATCTCTCACTGCATCTGGATGGATGATGATTTTCTAAAACTCAATTGCAACAAAACAGAAGTCTTTATCACCGGTTCACATTCCCTGTTCCCTTCAGCCTCCCTTTTCACAGTCACAGTGTTTCCTCCTCCTCTGTTCATATTCTAAGAATCATCATCTCATATCAGTCATATCAATAAAACGTTTTCTTCAGCCTCCGGACCATTGCACACCTATGGAGATCCCTCTCACATTCCAAAGCTGATTTCTTTAAATACAGACCTCATTACCCTTTATTACCTACCTTCATCACCTAGAGCAATGGTCTCCAACCCTTGTCCTCAAGATCTACTGTCCTACAGATTTTAGATGCATCCCTGCTTCAACACAGCTGAATCAAATGAATGGCTTGAAAAGGTAATCAATCATTTGATTCAGCTGTGTTGAAGCAGGGATGCATCTAAAATCTGTAGGACAGTAGATCTTGAGGACCAGGGTTGGAGACCACTGACCTAGAGTCTACTGCAATAGGCTTCTCTAGAGTCTTCCCTCCACTCATGTTCAAAAATTACAAATTATAAAGAACTCTAATGTCTGCCACGCGGCCCACAGATCACATCACCCCTGTCCCCAAACAGCATCACAGACACCCTGTCTAATACTGTATCCAGTACAAAATTTACTTCTCACTGACAAATAGCTGACTAACCTCCTGAAATCCCACCACCCATCCTGCTCCCTCCACTCTGCAGGTACCAACCTCCTCACAATCATCATCTGCACCAAACACTTGACCTTGGGGTCCAAACCCTTTACTTTTGCTGCCCCAACTCTTTGGAAATACTCACTGCCTCAAACTATCAGGAACTCAGACTTATAACAGAATTGGCTTTTCTTTAATATGTAGTACATTATAACTGTGATTCTAAAAAAGTAAAAAAAAACAAAACAAAACAAAAAATCAGGAATTTGTTTTCCAAGTCTGAAAACGTTTCACTTAATTTACAGCAAGTAGGTGAAAGCAAACAGATGAATGGTAGGAGGTAGCTGCATCATAAAATTCCAACATGTATGCATCAATACTCAGCAGACCTTCTGTGACATAATCACTTTTCTAGTCAAATATTTGGGACTGTTAGGTCAAGAAACTTCTTCTGAAAATTTGTATGTGTGGTTATGCTGCATCCTGGCTATCCACATTGCATTTTAAGGACATATGTGAGTGCTACCCTGGCCCCTGTAATCTGGAACAATAAACATGGCATCACCTCTAAATGTCAGAGACTGACCATTATCTCTTGCTGGCTTCATGGTTTTAGAAGCATCTCCGCCATTATTGAGCTTGGCATAGTGGGTCGAGCCCTCAACTTGAATTTTCAAAGATAAAGTACAATATAGGTCTTTTACTGCCATATACAGTAAGTATTTGCTTAAAAAAATGCCATTACAAAAAAAGGCATGACAGAGAACTGCAGCACTCTTCTGCATGTTCTCATATCACGTACAAATAAGAGCATACTTTAGAAGAGAACAATCTGCTATAAAGAAAAACTTACACTCATAGACATACCACCGGGCCATTTTATATGGTCGGCGTTATCTTGTTTTATCTTTTCAGTAGAAAAAAGGAATTTGAGGGTTGCTATTCCCAATGTGGCTTTGAGCTACCTCCAAGACTCAAATGATATCTGACGTTGACTCTTGACTTTGTCTAGAATCTGTCACTCTCAGGCTTTAATATTTTAATGGCACTTTTAAAAGTTTTTTTAAATACTTTTTTTACACTAAGTGAAGTTGCAATTGGTGTCGGAGTTGAGTTGGATGCTTGTTCCTTGTGAGTGTTCACAAAAGCACAGGGCCGCCTGTGCTCTGAGAAGGTTGCAGGTACCCGGTTCAATCTCTACAGCCGCCAATCTGGGTCCCTGAGCAAGACCCTTAACCCCACACTGCTCCCCGGTTGCTACATAGTGGCAGCCCACTGCTCGTCGAGAGGATGGATTAAATGCAGAGAGTTAATTTCTCCATTGTGAGATCAATACATTTTAATTTATGTACTTGTTTAAAAATCCATCTTGAACATGAGGCTACCATTGCTAGGTCGGACACATTTAGTGTGGGCACACCTTGATGTCATGAGAACTTCCAACCTGATGTACAATTCAGTAAAAATAGGCTACAGGCTAATAAATGAATCAGTGCTGAACTACTTACATAAAAATCTTACAAAATTTCCCTTTAACTTTTTGTTTCCTCTTAGATGAATTTAAGAAATATTTTGTCAAACAGCTAATTCTCTGTCACAGTAGACCCCCCCAACCCCCCCCCCCCCCACACACACACATATGCTGCCTGTGTGGGGTGAACAATTATATTCATTGATCTCTTTACAACAAAAACCAGCCAAATTATAAAATTCCACACCAAAGATATCATCCAACGCGGGTCATGGTGGTCAAGGCCCTGCGAAACCTCAATCATCTTTCTTACTTTATTTTCTGCAATGTGGAAACCCCATGTCACACTATGGTCGCAAAGGTCATCTGCAAACACGCACATTCTAACAAAAGCCCTTTCTCTCATGAAATACTACAGTCTCTGAAATCTGAACACAAATTTGGACTATGTACGTCTCTTGCTGTCATCGTTTTAGTGGTATTCCCCTGCTCTCCCTTGGTTGTAACAAGACCTGCTTTTTAGACAAAAGTGGCCTTCATTTTTGTTATTTCTGAAAGTACAAATGGGATAAAAGAGAGGAAGAAGATTGTGGCAAAGGTCAATGGGTCAGAACCCTTGCCAGCCACTGTGTGGACTAAAGAGTCTGTACAAGGGTCATGCACTCAACCCCTGCAGGCGCATGCCATTGAGTGGGTGAAACAATGCTGCTTTTATTTTATTAATTTTTTTGTTCTTTTAGACTTTGTGCTCTCTTTTTATTGTTACTGTAATTACCTAATTTCATGTGCTTGATTGGCCATCTGTTATGTGTTTGTGTGCTCAACACACCCACCCAACTCTAACCCCATGGTTGCGATGTGGTCCTCTGTAATTGAAAATTATACAAAAACCCTGAAACAAATCTCACAATGGAGAAATTCACTCTCCATTTCAACCCATCCCATTGGGGAGCAGTGGGCAGAACCCAGGGAGCAGTGTGGGGTTAAGGGTCTTGCATAGGGAGTCAGAGGAGCAGTCGTGGTAGTGTGGGACTACAAGAAACTCAGGTACCTGAGTACCAGACTTACCCCAAATACTTTGGGGTAAGTCTGACATAATAGTCTAACATAACAGTGCACATTACAGATACCTTCACCTGGAATGTAAACACCACCTCACTGATCAAAAGGGCACAAAAGTGCATGTACTTCTTGCAGATGATGAGGAGAGCCCACCTGTTTCCTCCCATAGATATCCATAATAAAGGCTAGATGTCTTACGGCGGAGTCTCAAACGTCATCACCGGCGGCCATCTTGCCTCAGGCAAGCTTTCTGGCGTGCTCTGTGGTACCTAATGTAAGGTGAGTGATCAGCACAAACACAAATACTCTTATCTCATTGAATTCTTGACGGATTTACAAACAGTTTGGTATCTTACAAAAGTTATGAACGTGGCTATAATACTTGATGCTTGAACATGTCGAAATTGCAGATTTTCTTGTCGAAAAATGACTTAATCGTGCAGCATAGTTGTGTATCAGGGCTACTTGCGCAAGTTATCAAGGCTGAGACTACTTCGACTATTGGTCAATTATATAGGTTTTACTGACACCAACAACGATTGTATGACAATTAATCTTTGGTGTAAGTTACAATCTTTGTGGATGTGGTTGTAGTTATTAGTTGGATAATAACAATAATCTGAGTGTTGTTGTATGTTCGTAATTAGCCTAACGTTAGCTGGCTAATAACAAGAAGCTGCGAAGTGAGACCTAATGTTAGTAAGTTAGCAGCTAACGTTACAGTTTAGCTAGCTGCTAACGTTAACCAGCAACTTTACATCAGTGGAAGAGGCAGAATTGAACATGATTTCCAATCGATTTGGTTTGTCAAAACATCTAACATTATGTTACAGGAATTTGCTGGGTTTTTTAAAAGGAAGATGCCTGACTTTTGTGCAGCCTACGGATGCTCCAATCGCCGTAGTGTCAAAACAAGAGCCAGTGGGATCACCTTTCACATGTAAGATATGACATTATGATTTGTATTTGGGATAATCGTTAGTTAATTAGTAGATGTATGTACAATACAGGCTCTGTTACACAGGAACAGTGGCGCTATGACATAATAGTATTACAAGATTTCTGTTGACTCAAAGCTTTTATAAGTTTGTATTAGTTTCGTTTTGACAACTTTTTATAAGTAGTTTAGTGTGGTTGTGTTATTCTCAAGTGCATACATATATACATACAATTACCCCAAACAAATTTAATTTAGGTGTGTCTTTTTGTGCTTACCCTTAATGTTGAAAGAAGGAAAAAGGGTTGGAAATGTTGACAATAATTTATACATCTGGGAACATTTCTCACGTTTTTAAAGTTTCCCAAAAATGGAAAGTGTCATGATTGGTTTTTATATCAAACCCACATGCAGAACACAACGGAGGCTGGGTAAAAGTTTAACAGAGTTTATTAAAGATGTTGACACAAGAAACATGAACTGGATCTGGAACAGGCCCGGGTTGGATTCACTGAAGTCTGCAGAGATGATAGTTTGATTAGCTGGGCAGGCAGGTGATTAAAGAGCAGTGTTGGGCACGTTACTTTGAAAAAGTGATTAGTTATAGTTACTAGTTACTTCTCCCAAAAAGTAACTGAGTTACTAACTGAGTTACTCCACAATAAAAGTAACTAGTTACTAGTAAAAGTAACTATTGCGTTACTTTTGCGTTTCTCGCCCCCGTAAACCTCACCACCCAGCCCCCACCTTCTCGCCGTGTGTTTCCAAAGCCAGCTGAATAGAGCGGACGACAAAGACAAGAACCTTCAGAGAGTTTAGCATTTATTGCAACTCAACGTAAATGACATCAGGGGGGAACACGATGTGAAGTTTTTATAACAGGGCATTCAGATCTGGTGAAATTAATAACTGGGGATGTCTAACTCTGAAATCCTGTGTGTTTGGGTTGTTATAGATACTGCAACATCTATCTATCTATCCATCTATCTATCAAGATGTATACTCTGCGTGTGACATAAAATATGGATCTCCATCCCTGCCACAAAGGCCATCAAATAATGTTTAAAATAAAAAATACAGTAGGTTGAAAAGGCAGAGCATCCATCCATCCATCCATCCATCCATCCATCCATCCATCCATCCATCCATCCATCCATCCATCCATCCACCCATCCATCCATCCATCCAGATTTCTCCCTTTCTCCATATAGGCTATCATTTGATCGTTCACGCTCTCCATAGTTCTCCTGTGGCGCGAGCACAGGGCGACTGTTGCGCGCCTTTAGCGAGCATGCGCGTTTCCTGTCGCTTGCGCGGTGACTCGTGCCGCCTGCGCTGTGCGGAGATGCAGAGGAAACCTTTATGTGGTGGGGAAACGCAGCTCGACGTAACACCGGTATTTCCATGTGGAAAACGCTGTTTTGCTGCTGGATCCTTCTCACTCTCCATCTCTCTGTGTGTGCTGTACGTTAACACCCGCCAGCGGAAACACCCACCTACCAACTGACAGACGGAATCTCACTATACATCAGCCATTCTCATCCTCCCCTCTCTCATGACAAGGCGAGCACCTCTGGATGACCTAAAAAATAATCTTTAATATCTCTTAAACAAAAGTAGCACAAACAATATTTTTTTCTGCTCAAATCTGCACTAACGTTGCACTAACCATTCAGTCTATTTGCAGAGTTTTTTGACGTGGGTGGGGTGTCAGCTTCACGCAGCTGCGCACGAGTCCTATCATGAAAAAAGGTTCATTGTGTGACCTGAGTAACGCGCAGTAATGGGGTGTCTGCAATGGTAACTGCGTTATAGTTACAGTCAAAGTAATTAGTTAGATTACTCGGTACTTTCAACGCCGTTAGTTCCATCACTGTTAAAGAGTCCTTTTAGATAATTCTGATTCTACCTTGACAGGGTCCAGGCTTCTCTTGTGAGAGAGGGAAACGTTGGGTCAAGAGACTGTTGGTTCAACAGAGTACACAAGCAGCTGCAGCGTTTAGCTTCTGACTTTGAATGGCAGACCTTGATCAGAGTTTCCAGCTCTTCACAGAGAGCAGCAGGGGAAATCCAAAAAGGTATCTTCAGGTTTGGCTCACCAGTGCTGGAAGGCAGGTTAAGCTCACCCAGAGCTTCAGGCTTGAGACAGGTTTCCTGTGAACAAAGACAGAGGAAGGTTAGAACCAGTTTTCTCACTTAGAGACAACTTAGATTCTTTCAGGTAACAGAGGCTCAGGTTGCTAACCAAACTAAGGTCAACACTGCGGCGTCGAAGGAAGGTCTGGTTGCTGCTTATGTAGGTAGGTCTGTTGATGTGTTGATGAACGTCAGGTGTGCTGGAGGGCTCCAGCCCAGGAGACCCACAGCGCACTCTGCTGGAGAAAGGTGGTACATCTCCAGATCCCAACAGTACCCCAGTCCCTAAAAGAAAACAAAAAGCAGAAGAGGATCCTCGGCGACCTCTGGTGGGCAATCCTCATCTTTCAACAGAAAGATAAGGAAGCTGTGGGAACTTGCCCTAAGAAGGGACGGTTTTGTTGCAAATGACAAGACTCTGCTTTGCAGTGAGCACTTGACTTGACAGTGAGGATTTTGACCGAACACGGCAGACTGTCCGACTTAAAGATGGTGTTGTGCCAAAAATGTTCAACTTTCCAGCTCATCTTCAAAGGGTATGTGTATCATTGAAATTTACTCACATATTGATATATCAATCTTATACACCGTGAATTGTTGTTGGTCACTTTTGTTTTTTTTTTCTGCAAGATATATAATGTGTTGTTTAGTAGCACCTTTTAGACAGTCAAAACGTCTTTACTTAATTTTAGCTAGTAGCCACAAGAAACACAACCACCTCTAGAAGAGTGGAAGACAACCTGCCAATGGACTTGTCCCAGGATGTACCTCAACCTGATGTTGTGAGTGTTTGCATGTGGCTTGTTAAAAAAAGTTTGTTATATTAAATCCTTTATCTTATAAAAAGTTTGAGAACTACGGGCTATCTGACTCTGTCGCTAATAAACTTGAATTTATAAACATGTGTGAACATTGAAACTAAACCCAAGGGTAGGCAGCCTTTACAATCAAAAGAGACATTTTTTTTTCAGAGCCACAAAACATATTTTTGCTTTATAAGTGGACAAGCCTATACAATTACTTAAATGTATGCTGTTGTGTTTTCCGTCGGAGAATTGGAGTATCTTGTATTAGGCTCACAGAATTGAAAAGTTAACATATAATTCTTAAAAAAGTAAGTAATTTCTATACCACTATTATTTATATATTTTTTTATATATCTGCAAAACAACAGGGAGCCACTGGAGAGAGGGGTTTGAGCTAAAAGCGGCAGGCCACTGACCACTTGTCTGCATTGCCTGCTTGCCCTAAGGCTATAAAAGCCAAACTTGAAGAAGCCTCAGCAACCGTGAGGAAACTGCAGTGGGAGAAGAGTAATGCCTTGAGGAGAGAAAAGAGGGCCAAGATGAACATGCGGGCTCTTCTGGAGGAATTGAAGGAGAAAAATCTAATCAATGAAGAGCTAAGAGACAACCTTGAATGCTATTCGGGTGAAATAAAAATATTACATTGAATATTTTGTGTATTTTATGTTCTTTGATGACTTCCTAGTTACTATTAAAAAGATACTTACTGAATCACTTTGCTAATTCAATTATAGATCTTCGGTTCATCGCCTGTCGAGGCAGGGCATAGAGTACACCAAGGCCCAGAAAGATTTTGCCCTTACGCTCCATCTGCATGGTCCAAAGGCATATCACTACCTGAGAGATACCCTGCATATTCACCTGCCACACCCCAGTTCATTGCAAAGGTATTCTTCATGATGTCTAATTTTATATTGAATTACATTAGGCACTACAGACAATAATATCATGAATGGTTAAACTTACTGATCTAACAGCTCATGTCTCACATATTTATATTATAGCCATTTTTTTCTCTATCTAGTGTCTACATTTGGGATGCTTGTGATGATGGTTAAATGTCTACTTTTTAATTGTACTAAGGTGGCTGAGTTCTCTTGATGCCAAACCTGGCCTCAATAAAATGATGTTGGACATGCTGGAAACACGGCGTCAGGAAGATGAGGTCAAGTACGGATGTGTCACTCTGATTCTGGATGCCATGTCCATCAAAAATCACGTCCAGTATGACCCTCAGACACAAACAATGTTTGGATATGTGGA
Source organism: Cyprinodon diabolis (assembly GCA_030533445.1). NCBI lineage: Eukaryota > Metazoa > Chordata > Actinopteri > Cyprinodontiformes > Cyprinodontidae > Cyprinodon > Cyprinodon diabolis. The sequence continues at coordinate 36,509,490 of CM060077.1, forward strand.
CATGGGGGATCGATTGAATGAGACTGACATGGCTTCCGAAGTTCTTGTGTTGATGGTGGTTGGGCTTCAAGGTTATTGGAAAGTTCCGATTGCATATTATTTAACCAAGTCCCTCACACCACAATCACAGACAGTCTTAGTAGAGCATGCTTTGGAAGAGTTGCATCGTCGGATAAGAGTGGTGTGAATGACAATGGATGGACATGCATCCAATGTCAGGATATGTGCACTCAACTTGGGTGCGATCTAAAAGCAGACCCCTGTGAGCCCTTGAAGACCCATTTTCCACATCCAGTAACCAATGACAATGTTTTTGTTATGATGGACGCCTGCCACATGCTGAAGCTGACACGCAATATGTTGCAGGTACATGTTCGTTGTTTCAAATATCTGCTCTGATTGGGTCTCTCTGCTTTTTATACATTTTGATTGTATTTACATAATTGTGCAGAATATAGTGCTTTACAAAAATAATCTGATTCTGCAGGCATACAGCCCCATTGGAAGCATAAATGGCAGTATCAATTGGAAGTACATAGTCCATCTGAACAATGTCCAAAAGAAAAGTGGACTACATGCTGCCAATAGAGTCACAGATAAGCATGTGAACTTTGCTAATCAGAAGATGAAGGTATGTTTGTATGATGCTTAATGTATAGAGGGCCGCACTAGTAATGGGCTCTAGGGCTATATTGTTTTTTTATTTTATATATACTTTTTGATGTTTGTAGCGCTTATAGGCACTTCATTTCTCCTTTTAAACTTAATCAAGGTCTCCCTGGCTGCTCAGACTTTGAGTAGCTCTGTGGCAGTGGCGCTCTGCACGTTGCAGGAGGTGGGCTATGCAGAGTTTAAAGACCGTAAGGCTACTGCAGAATTCATAAAGGTAATGCAGCAAGGGATTTGCATTGTTGAACAAAATCATCTTCAACACTTGAGTGAATCATTGCTTTAATCCATTTAAGCCTTAAACGCTCACCTCCCTTTTTTGGTTGGTCTGTAGGTGATATTTAAAATGTGAGTGTCACCAGAATTAACCCAGTATCTTTTTATTTATTTCTTTTTTTTTAAATAGGCATCAAGAACAATTAATTAATTAATGAACATCCTCAAATTCAACAATATGCTAGAAGTTGGATAAAACTCTTTATTCCTACCTCATACTTACATCAGAAGCCCCCTTATTGCCACATCTCAGATTTATAGCTTTAAAGCAGTGTAGTAATTTAATAAAAAAAAGCATAGCAACAGAGGAAATTGAGAGAAATCATACTATGCCTAATACTTTGGTGTTTACTATCTGATACTTGTTGACACTCAGTTACAGTGATATTTTTTAGTGCTTCTAGTAAATTTAGATATTTGTTTATAGATAACAGACAGGCTGTTTGACATCTTGAACAGTTTCAATCCCAGAGGCAAAGGCTTCAAAGCACCCCTTGGTTCTAGGAATTGGACAAGCACCAGGGAGTTCTTGTCAAAAGCCATGGGATACTTGCTCACTTTGAAGATGGAAGATGGCAAACCCCTTTACTGAAGAAAGAGGTCTTTTAAAATAGTGACTGTTGTATTAGTGATGCACTGACACCATTTGTAGTTGCCAATTCCCAGTACAAATCCTTTTATTATAATTACATGATCAGAATGAGACTGCTGATTTAGAAAATATGGGTTTATTATATTCTGTTAGATTTATACAAGTAGTCAATTTACAAGTCATCAAATTATCCAAGGTAATACTACACCGGTTTCAGTGCATCCCTCAAGTCCATGATATAAGTTTATGAGATGCTCTGTTCTCTTGTTTATCTATCTTCTGCATCAAGTTCAGATGCTCTGTCCTCCTGTTTGCATTGTGTTCATGAGATGCTCTTTTCGGTCTCCGTCAAGTTCGTAAAGCGGTACGTATTATTAATATAATACTATCTTGCTCCAACGTGTTTGCAGTTTGCAAATTTGTTTCAGTTTGAATTCTCTTGTATTCATTTTTTTCCTCCCCAGATGCCGGTGTCAAAGAGGTATGTATAGGATGGTCTGCATGTTATGCTGTGAATTAATTCAAGAAGGTTTTGTGTCCCTAAAATAAATTTTAAGCATCCTAAACCTCACATTGATTATACTGTTAAGGTCAGGGATTCAAACTACTCAGCTTTATGTCCTGCTGCCCCCCAAATGTGGCAATGAAGTGAATTGTGTGAAATGTGGATTTGTGTCTGCCCTGAGAAGTGCTTCTCTTGGAGCATTCACTATTTTCACTCTATACTGTTAGTTTGCATTCTTGTGTCCTGTTTTGGCAGGATCATCATAGTAAAACAGTATTTGCTTTTGAAGGTTCCTCTCAGTCCTTGGCTTCATCATAAACATTGACACATTGATGTTGATGGTTCCTGTGCTGCTTGAAGGACAGCGATATGTCCTGACTTATAGGTTCAGCCAGGACCACTTGGAGCTTCTCTTCACCTCCATCAGAGCATCCGGTAGGGTTCATTTAGATTTACCAGCCGCAGCACTGAGTCACACAAAGTGTCAGTAAAAGCTTGTATGCTGTTTTGTTTGTCTGTCTTTTTAAAGCATGTGTTGAATATCTTTTTTGCTATACTCATACACCTTGTGTTTTTCTTAAGGGGGCTGGAATAACAATCCTAATGCCAGCCAGTTCAAGTACATTTTCAGGAAGCTGATGGCCTGGTGTGGGGTTGTCAAATCATGCAGAGGCAATGTGACTGCACAGGATGACACAGAGTCCCTTCCAGCTGTCATTGATACCTCTACTTAGAGTCCTGCAACGGGTCGGGTACCCGCGGGTCCCCGACGGGTCACGCGCTAAAATGCTCTTTTGCGGGTGAAAAATACATAAATAAAAATAAACTGGTCGGGGGTCGGGCAGATATTTTTTTAGTGCGGGCGGGTAGTTGGTGATCTTTTTTTTATGCGTGTGTGTTGTTATGGACATCAGAAATGTTATATTAATAAGGCACTGGGGTCACCCTTTTTGTAGCTTAAAGCCCTGCCGGCAGTGTGGGCTTTCCTCCAAAAAGGCCACAGTCAGTGCATACAGGTCTGCTGCAGTGTTAATGGCGCTGTTCTGCAGCGCAGCGTACTATAGCCTATTACTTGATGTGTTAACTCGGTCGGGTTGCGAGTTAAATATCAACGGGTCGGGTTCGGATTTGAATTGAAGATATCCGCGGGTGAGGGGTCGGGTTCGGTAGTCATCCTAACGGGTTCGGGTTGGTAAAAGTCGACCCGTGCAGGACTCTACTAGCCTGTCAGCTGTAGATAATTCCTCTGCAGTAGGAGGAGAAGATCTTCCATCCCCGTTTGCTGACATTCCTGCGCTAGTACATGACCACAGCTACCTTCCTGTCCACTTTGATGGTCTTGTGGACAACGCTCTCGTGTACATTTCAGGTAAAGGCTGACTAAAAGTCGATTTTGCCTACAACCGATGGTGTTAATAGTCAAAACCTGAGGGTAATCAATCTCCCAATGGTCCAAAAAGATAAATGTTCCCTTAATTTCCCCATGGTTATTATAAATTATATTAAAATACCAACTCTTATTTCAGGATTTGTTGTGCGACGGGCCCTTAAAAAGATGTCCTGTGATGTCTGCCATGCCAGCTTGGTAACAGATGCTGCATCTGCCATCAAGGACCAGAGCTACCACCTGCTGAAGTTAAAAAACAATGGAGGTCTGGTGATTCCATCAGAAGGCACAGTGATGGTAGTCAGGGCAGCAGAATGGGTCATTCGTCAGACCTCATGTACCAGACGATCACAGCCCATCAAAGTGCTAGAGGTCGTGTACATTGTACGGAAAAGGATAGGGTCAGAGGATGTGTTTGTGCTCAGAGAGCACATCGGAGAAACGCAGTATGGATAGAAAGCCACCACCATACGCTGTTAACGTTGGTTGTGTCCTTGTTTTTTAAGTTAAGGCTGCACCACATTGCCAAAATAACTAACCTTAGCTTACAGAGCAACAACATGCGACAGAAGCTCAATAAGGGCATTAGCTAAGCCATGTTTTTTGGGTCATTTTTTAAATCTCTGTCTTCCATGTGTCTACCATCACAGTAGTGTAGGTGGGGATTTCAACATGCTACATCTATATATACTTGTGAAGGTGACTATTGTACCAATTTTAATAGCAAATAAATGTCACTTTTATAATGGTTTAAAAATAGGAACTTTTGTGTAATTACCCCTGATATATAATCCGAATAGTCTACATAAAACTTCAAAGTGTTACCTTTAATTTGAAACCTGGATTATGCTTCTACACCAAGAGGTTGCCACAATAAGCCTTTTTTGTCAGTATTTCATATTTTATTATAAGAGTAATATTCATATTATAAAAGTATGTATGTAAATATAAATAAATTAGGACTGTGAAATAATTAATCACACCCAAATAAAAGTGTTTATTTATATATATGATGTTGCCATTCTGTACACTGAGTTTTAATAGCATATATTGATTTAACATAAATACCTTATGCATGTGTATATTTATTGCACCTGTATGTTCTATTCAATGTTCTTTTCATATGAAATTCCATGGTTATAATTAAGTGCGCAGTCTCATAACTACATGTCTGACTTTTGTTTAACAAACCAAACAGTTTGAGAATCGTTAGACAATTGAGGAAGTTATGGTTATTTAAGTACATGCGCCATTGAAACACAATGTTACGAATGAGCGAGCTGCCTGTGGCAAGATGGCCGCGACATGCGGACGTCGACCCCCATTGGCCAGCAGCGTGGACGAGACATCTAGCCTTTATTATGGACATCTATGTTCCCACCATCCTCCCCATCTTCTGCAGAAGCACCATAGAGAGCGTTCTGACCAGCTGTCTCACTGTTTAATTTGGAGGCTGCAGCGCCTCAGACTGGAAGAAGGTGAGAAGAGTGGTGAGAAAAGCAGAGAAGATTATCGGGCTCCCCTTCATTTCATCCCAGGGCTGTGTCCCGAGCCCGTAACATCATAAATGACCCGTCACACCCCCACCATGGACTGTTCCCTGCTGCCTGCTGGGAAGAGACTACGAACCATCCGATGCAGGTCCAGCAGATTCCAGAACAGTTTCTTCCCCACTGCCATTAGACTACTAAATGTTATTTAAAATGGGTTGTAAAAAAAAATGTTTGGACTGTCCCATATGTTTACATCACAATGTTGTTGTTTTTTATCACAACTGCTTACCTTTATCAAGGCTGCACTTTAAAAAAATGAAATAGTCTAGAGAGAGCTGTACTAAACTTCTTTTTGTTTACTTTTGTGTGTACAAAATAATAAAATAATAACAAAAAAATTATGACAAAAAAAGTCCAAGTCTAAAATATGCAAGGATCCTTATTCTTCTCATGTTCTATTGAATATAAAATGTTTCTTTTGCAGCTTGACAAATCTAATAACTAAGGACAGTGGGAAGATCATATTAATTGTAAAAGCAACCTTGCTTTGGTGATGTCCGACCCCCCATATTTGCGAAACATCCTCCAGTGAGGTCATACTGATTTTGACAAGTCTATGCTACTAAAGCTTAACTACTGTATAATCTGTAACAATCTAAGTTTACAGCATCTAAGATCAGTTCAAACAAAATGTTGATAATTTTACAGTTCTGTTTAAGTTTTGTTGTGTGAAACTGAATGCTACATTTTCCATCCATCCATCCATCCATCCATCCATCCATCCATCCATCCATCCATCCATCCATCCATTCAATTCAATTCAGGAAAACCAAATCAAAAGGAAAACCAGTTGATTGCATCAACTCATTGACTGAAATGCAATCCCTCACACTAAGCATGCTTGTAGCGACAGTAGAGAGGAAAAACTTTTAACAGGAAGAAACCTCCAGCAGAACCAGGCTCAGTGTGAGCGGCCATCTGCCGAAGCCGACTGGGGTTTAAGGAGACAGAAGCAGAGATACAAAAAGCAGCTGTAAGAGGCGGCCCGGTCTAGGAAACACAGCCAGGCAGACGAGCTCTGAGCCAGCTCCCATGTCAGAGGATGAAGAGAGCACATCCAGCCAGTCACAGTCAGAGAAACAGGACTACACTGAAACACAGGCTGATCTCCAACATCTATAAACAAGGGTGTTGATGGCAGCAGCACAGCTGATATTTCTCTCCAGGATTCTGTCACAGCCAAACAGGAACAGACGAGGCAAAGCTACTATGAGAAAAAACAGAGAGAGCAGAACGTTAGAGATTGAACTAGCAGATTCTGCAGAGTGGGAGAATAGAGACTGAATGAAGCAGATTGATGAAATTGGGGTCCCTATGTCCTCCAGAAGTCTAAACTTATAGCAGCATAACTATGGAGATAGCTCAGGATAACCTGAGCCACTCTAACTATAAGCTTTATCAAAAAGGAAAGTTTTAAGCCTAGCCTTAAAAGTAGACAGGGTGTCTGCCTCACGGACTAAAACTGGTAGTTGGTTCCACAGGAGAGGAGCCTGATAACTAAAAGATCTGCCTCCCATTCTACTTTTAGAAATTCTAGGAACCACTAGTAAACCCGCAGATTGAGAGCGAAGTGCTCTGTTAGGAACATAAGGAACAATCAGATCTCTGATATCAGATGGAGCTTGGCCATTTAAGGCTTTATATGTGAGAAGGAGGATTTTAAATTCTATTCTGGATTTAACAGGAAGCCAATGAAGAGAAGCCAGGCTAGGAGAGATATCATCTCTCTTTTTAATTTTTATCAGAACTCTGGCTGCAGCATTTTGGATCAGCTGAAGGCTTTTAACTACAGTTTGTGGACTTCCTGATAGTAAAGAATTACAATAGTCCAGCCTTGAAGTAACAAGGCTGGACTACTGCACAGCCAGGTATCAGGGCCAAAAAATTGCATCTGCGCATATCTAATTTTTCCACTTCAATATTGTGAGCGACTCCAAATCCAGGCCTCCATTGTTTTATAAATCTGATTTTCATTGATGATTTTTGTATGATTGTGTTGTCACCACATTCAACTTTGTACAGAAAAAAGAATTCAATGAGAATATTTCATTCATTCAGATCTAGGATGTGTTATTTGTATTCCCTTTACTTTTTTTGATCATTGTAAATGTTTAGTACTTCAAGTGTTTTGGTTTTCACTTTGCTACTGTTACACTGCGGTTTGAGTCACACTCTCATTATCAATCTGACTCTCTCGCCCAATAAAAGCTGAAACAGAAGTCTTTGACTACTTAACTACTAGATGCAACAAATGCTTTGCCAGGTTGTTCAACAGTTTTAGATGAATGTGTCTGACATAGCATAGTAAGAACAATTATTAGCATTGCCTCATATGTTGGGACTTGCTATGTTAATGACAGCTTTGAAGCTCGACAGAATCCAGTTGCAGTATGCTAGATTGAACCTGCATATAGATTTAACAAATATTACCTGAGACAAAATGAAAGCTTTTTCTACAGTTTATAACATCAGCAGCTTTATTTTTTTTTTCTTACTGGCAGCTGCTACGCATCCCAACAAAGGAAGCTTTTTCAACTCAAATGTCAGGAATAGTACTGAGTTTGAGGTTTTATACAGTAGCCCAACACAGCCCTGTTTTGGTTCTGAAAAAATGCAAATTGGAATAGACAAATGTGTCCACTCATTTGGAAGGAGCGGTGTTTGGCTTCTTTGTTAGACTGAAACTTAAGCAGCGTGTCACTTAAAAAGTGGGAAAAACGCAAAATAAAGAGGTCTGACATTCTCCCATGTAGATAAACACCCAATTGGAAAATTTCAGACAGCCAGCAAAACAAAAAGGCTATTAACTAAATCTAAGAGTAAAGCAATAAATCATTAAAAGGACATTTAATTCATATGGAGAAAAAAAGGAAAAGAAGGTTCCGGGTTCGATTCCGGGCCCGGGCTCTTTCTGCATAGAGTTTGAATATTCTCCCAGAGCATGCGTGGGTTCTCTCCGGGTACTCCGGCTTCCTACCACAGTCCAAAAACATGACTGTTAGGTTCAATGGCTTCTCTAAATTCTCTTTAGGTGTGAGTGTGAATGGTTGTTTGTCGTGTTTGTCTCTGTATTGCCCTGTATTAGACTGTGGACCTTTACAGGGTCGACCCCGACTCTCGCCTGTAGACTGTCTGTCTGTCTGTCTGTCTGTCTGTCTGTCTATCTATCTATCTATCTATGGCCCACCCTCACAATATATGTTTTTTTTTTCAGGGAGGTGATTGGTGTTCAACCAGCAAGAAAAGATGTTTGAATGTTTTATTATTCTTATTTTTAACTTAAACTTCAGTTTTTTTTTTTATCATTTTACATTTTTATTTTGTTCCTAGCTCTATGAGATGGGATAGCTCAGGGAAGTGTACTTTAAATAATATGTTATTAAATAAGTATAATCTTTACATTTGTGTAGCAATATGTTCACATATTGCCTGTTTTGGTTTAAGACAGAAACAAACAGTGGAATCTGCAAAAAGTAAGAGTGAAGACGTTACAGATGCTCCATGGATCAAACACTACATATAACCCTGATGTAAACACATACTTGTAGTAAAAAAAATGCTTCAGCTGCTACACTAATAGTTAAGTAACTCAAATCCAGTAACAATGCAGAAACAACAAACTTAGATATAAAAAAAAAACAGAAAGCAACACATGGTCAGCTTGTTGAGTTTATGTATTTCAAAGGAGCAAACATCCAACATTGTTTAAACATTTCATGTTCAGTATATGGGCAATGCAAAACAAGCCAACTGAGGTTTGAAATACTGCTGCACACAAATCTTAGCTAATTTGGTTTCTAACATGAAAACATCCATATATATCAGTACTTTATTCTGGTGATGAGATCAAGAGCTGGTTATAATGAACAGCTGCACAAGTAGCACATATTCACTGCAGAGATGTTGCTTTTTATAATTGGTATAGAGCTTATCTGGTACATGAAAGCTTCACCTTCATTCAGACGTTATAAGCGTTAAGCATGGACTTGGTAGTTCATTCAGAACTTTCTAAGGACAAATAAGCTGCCTCTCTGTAGTTCTCATCATTTACACATGCGTTAATCAACAGTTATTCAAAAACACAAACTGCTTAGTGTTTTAATTGGATTTTATGTGATAGACCTATGTAGGGATTAGATATGTAACTGTAATTAAAGAAGGATAAAAAAAACTGTAATGTTTGGTTTGTATCAGTATTTTGCCCATAACCTGTTAACTGGCCACTCCAAACTCCCCCAAAACACCTGCATAAACACACCTTCAGTCAGCCGCTTTTCTTTAACCATTGGGAGGGTCTCGGCTGCCATATTAAACTGTTATAATGGTGACCACAAACAGGCTTAAATTGGAAAGCAAAAAGACATTTTTTAAAAGATTTTTCGACAACTATCCAAGAATCTTTGTCAATTCTGTTGGCTCTCACCAGAGCAACTCTAGCTATTCCTTTGTTCTCCTGTATTGTTGGAACTCTTTGCTGAGCTTGGGTTCCAACAATCCAGAACAACAAAGGGGTAGCTATTTGATTAGCATCTGACTTTGAATGTCTGCAGGAGGTCGGCCCTCCATGCTGCTTAAAGACATAGGGACCGTTGCATTTCCGAATTGTCCGGAGTTGTGAATGTAATTGGTCGTTTCTCAAGAGGGCGGGGTCTTAGTGACGGAAGGTTTGCAACATGTTTGGTTGTGGCCGGTTTGTCGGAAACATCTTGCTAACCAGTTAGCAACTTAGTGGTAGTAGGTTTCCAATGCGAAATTCCATTGGGACCAAGTAGCACTAAATTGGTGACTTAGAAACGACACTGTCAAGGAACGCTATGGACAGAGGAAACATGCAAGAGGAGGAGAGTTTTGTGTCGCAGATCGTGGATGAGTCTCCTCCGTCATACATTTTTCATTTAGAGGAGGAAATTGGGGACAAAGATGTTGTGGAAGAAGACGCCAGGGCGACAGAAGCTTGGTTTGGTGTAGAAGGCTTACAGCCGTACATGTTTGAGCCCTTGCCTCGCAACGCTGCCAGTTCTGTTAGCTCTACGCCTGCTGAAGACACAGACGTCCATCCCCGTGAACACTGGGATGGAACTCAGTGGGAAAGGAAACTATTCTTATTTCAACCGTTGCGTATATTAGCTGCGACATATGAATCAAGATGGTATGACCGGAATAATGTGATTGACAGTTAACCATTGATATAAAATATGCCAAATTTAGGAGTACAGGCTGATGTATAACTAAAAGGCCTGCATTTGATAAGGAAAAACAAAACCCCACAGATTTTAAGACAGGAAATACATGTTTTAGCCAGAATGATTTGACATCTAAATATACTTTCCCGATTACGCTCCAACTAGAGTTTGCTGTGGTGCTAGCAAAAGAACTGACAAAGACTTCTTAATAGCTGTTGAAATTTCTTCAAAAAACTGAGGGAAAGCCTGGTCATCTCCCAATTAAAGCCTGTTTTGGTTGCCATGATCTGAAAAACAATAAAGTCAGGCTTTATTATCCCAGTCCAAACCTCAAGGCAAATGGAAAACATTAAAAATACTGTAGCTGCTTATATGAAATTGCATATGCAAAAATAGACTTAAACTATACTTTTGTTTGTGAAAAAACAATAAATAAAGCAACACTGTACATACATATACACAATTTCTTACAGATTTAACCACATTACATTACATCCACTCATGTCAGAAAAAAACAGCAGAGAACTTTAAGATGAGATATATTTACCAATAGACACACATACTGGCTATTTTAATATGCGAAACAACAGCAATATATTCTTTTACATACATTATTTTTAAATGGCATGGACGCTGTATATGTTGACCATTATGCCTTCAGTTGAAATATATACACATTTACAAACTTCTTTCACAATATTCAAAGCTTATCGGGTGCTGTATTTGATACCCACCCTTTTAACACGTCAGTGTATTCTCATTATCAGTTTGTACGAAATCGTACGAAAAGTTATGCACAGTAATTTCGTCCGTTTTCGACATTCGATATCCTTGCACATGCACATCTTACGCACCATTCTATAACATAGAATTTAACATACAATTAACCCTAACCCTAAGATACAAAACAGCAAGCAACGTAGTTCGAGACATGAAGAAGTAATTAATACACTGTTTTTCCCAGTTTTACGTCCGTCCGCGGATCTGCTTTTTTCGTCTGTCTGCCTGCGCATGCGCACTGATCTGTATTTTCCTGGAAAAACATCCAAAACGTACGAAATACTGTGCATAACTTTTCGTCCAATTTCATACGAACTGATAATGAGAATATGTTGAAAACGTAGTAAACACTCACAAGAACTTGGCAAAAAATAAGTGTTTGTTCTTTTTGGTGAGGGGTAATAAAACATCTACGAATTAGAGCGATCTAAACATATACAAGTTGACAACACTTCTTATGGGGATTGTCAAAGATCCATTCTTTTGTTCCACTTCCAAGTTTAATATTGACACTATAAATGATTTGTGGGATTGTAAAATCAAACACTGTGACTCATAAACTCAATTTTAACACTGAGCGAAAATGTAACCAAAGAAAGAAACTGTTACACTGAAAACTATATGATGATATTTTATGAAGTCAGAATTCAGCCGAAAGTGCACATTCACAATAAATACTTACATTAGTAAGTTCTATTCAAAACATATGAAAGGCAATGACATTGCATTTGCACCTTTTATTTTAGATTCAATACTATGACCCCCCCTCTCCCCCCAACCCCCATAGTCACAGCATGCATTTAATGTCACAGCATTAAATGCATGCTCCTTGTGTGGCAATAATCACACAGTTCTTTATATCTTATCTCTTCCTTTGTCACAGTTTTGTTCTTCTAAAATGCTGCCACATATATGATTTCAAAGACCTTGAAGCTTATTCAATTCTTTTACAATGGAGTGTTTTTGGCTAGAAACAGAAGGGAGGAAATGAATCAGCTACTTCTTTATATTAATCTAAAAGACTAAGATATATATTGGTCTCTATGTCTCACCTGAAGCTGGGATTCGTAACATCAGCTTACCTTTACCTTGCCAGATAAAGTCATTCTGATATTGAATGGATGGCATTTCATAGGTCAGATTTTACACTTACAGGAAGCAGAAAGTATTATACCTCTTTAAATTACAACCATAAAAAAGATATAGTGGGATTTCATGCAACACACTACCACATTACTGTGCATAATTGAGAAGCAGATGACAGAATCCTCTTTAGAGGAGAACATTACTTAACACATAATATCTCAAAGACCAAGCAACACAGCTGCCAGGTAAGGGTTAGATTAATGGACATGTTAAGCTGGTTGAGGTTATAACACAATATCTTAATATCCCAGTTTCCATAAACCTGGAATATGGTCGAAGCCAACAGGTGCGTGGCTGAAGGACCAAACATTTGTAAGTTGTTAAAGACTTGAGTGAAGGTTCATCTTCCAATAGGGCAATTACCTCAAACAAAGAGCTGGTTCTACAGGGGACGGGTTTAGATTAAAGCATATATATGCGTTTAAATGGCCTAGTCAAAGTCCAGACCGGAATAGGGCAAAACTTAAAATATGATGTCTATAGATGTTCTCTATCTAATCTGACTAAGCTTGGGTTGCAGCCAATGGAAAGGGATTTAAGAACATCCTTGTATTTCAAAAGCACAATTGCATGCTCAGAGGTATAAAATCCAACTAAACTGGATTGAACTTCTTTGGCTCTAATATGAGAATGCTGGAAAAAACTTTAAAAGTGTTTAAAAGGTATAAATACTTTAGTAAGGTGCTGTGTGGTGAATGCAATACAGTTCGGTGCACCGGAGACGGTACTCAAACATTACATTTAGTATTTGGCAAGTCTTTCTGGGACCTCCCAGAAACTTTTAGAAAACAAGGCTCAGAGTAACTTTAAAAGCAACGGAAGAGGATTAACACAGGAAACACATGTCTTAATCTAGTTCTGGAGGAGTTGCAATCATTAAAACAGAGTGATATTTCCCCTGTTGCTGGGAAATATCCTGTTGTATTTCCGTACTTGCTTGTAAGCCATGACCTTGTGGCCAGTGCCATTCTCCTTGCCGTCTTCTCTCAGGCTTTGCAGGAAAAACGTTCTGTCAGGCTTGTCTTCCCTTCTTTAAAAACAGTTTAAAGATAATGATGGTATCCGAGAGAAAAGTAGCCTCAAACCAGTGATCGAAGGGTAGAATAAAGCGAGGTCATGAGTTCAGTCATCAACGATTAGTTAGATCCAAGAGCCTTAGGGACTGCTCTGGCCGTTCTTCTGTAGCTTCAACGACAGGATTCATGTTGATATATACTGGATTCTGAAGAAAACAATAAAAAGAAAAAAAAGCATATTTACTATTTAAAAACGGAATAGGAAAGAGAGTGTTCAGACTTTATCAAAAGACAAAACCAAAACAAAGTTGGGTATAAACTATAAAGCAGAAGGAAAAGGATTCAGCCTTCCATCCATTATCTATACCCCTCTATATCTGTGCCGGGAGCCATGGGGTACAGAGTTTTCAAGATTGTTACCTATAGAAGCAAATCCTTCGTAAACCTAGCAATGGCTTTGAACTTCACATTTTTACAGTTCATCATTAATAGTTCGGTTCTTTTATCATTTGCTTCTTTTTATCCCCTATTTCTGTCATCCTTTCTACTTTTTTTGCTTTTCCTTTCCTGTTCTACTTACATTGGAGTTTCCATATAATCTGTAATAAGCCTTGCATGAATTATAATAAAAATATTTATATGCATAAATCAAGCGGAACACTATGGCAATACCCGTACTGCTCTACTTGTGAAAGCAAGCAAGAGTAAATCTGTTTATGCAAAATTCTACATCAGATGTATTAGTTTAAATATGAATTTCACTTGAACTGTTACTGGAAATGTGAAAATTAATAATTACTATATAATCTTTATAACTTTATTAATTCACTTTATTTAACAATTTGAAACTGAATTAATTTCATTCGAAACTGTATTTTATTGAATTGACAATTCGGTTTGACTAAGATCACTTTCAGTTTAACAATAAAATTTTTATTTTAAAATTCAGATTTATTTTAATGCCACAAATCCAGGTCCTTTAGGTAGACCAGAGTAATCAATCACAGACTGATAATGTGCATATAGCAAAGCTAGACAGATGCATTTAAACCTGGGGAAGTGGAGATCACAGGAGCTTGGCAGAAGCACTGCATCAAGTCAGGTTTGTATTACATTTATTAGATGCATTACAGATGTCAGCAGTTCTGCTGCTTGTTGATGTTAGCTTAAGACACCAGATTAGCATGGTGTGCCACAGGTCCTGTATTGTCAGTTTTTGAGTAAATGCAATCAACTGGTTTTCCTTAGATAGAAAACTTTGTATCAATTTGACTGTATGATCTGGTTGAACTGTAAAGTGCCTTGAGATGACATGTGTTGTGACTTTGGCGCTATATAAATAAACTGAATTGAAATGAATTTAATTGAATTGACACCCGATCCGTCCCGGAAGCACGATCCGTCCTGCGCATGCACAAAGATATACATCCAAGTGTCCATAAATAATGTAATTATGGTACTAAAACAACCTATTTCTATCCTTAACTCACTAAATAATGCTAATACACATCTGTAAAAAATGTTCTATGACTTTGTGAGACAATTTTTCCTTAAACTGCTTCTCTGACATCATCATCACACTGCTCAGAGCAGTCCGGCAAAATATAATTAAACCATTTATCAGCGTTTATCTGCATTTTAGTTGCTTCTTTCTTCAGAGGATGAGGTTAAAACGAAATGAAACGAAATATTAAAACTCAAAAAGATTAGATTTATGTTTAAATCCAAAGCTGAAAAAGTTAGCCACCGGAAGTAGCGTAGGATCTAATTTCCGGTGCAGATGACTGATAAAACAGAAAGGATTTAAATGCATTTACTCTCTCTCATTATTAACATGTATTTTAGTATGTTTACTATTATTGGGGAGGGAAAATCTCATTTAGGTATTTTTAACTAAATAAAATCTAGGACGACCTGGAGGTATATCTGGATGCGCATGCAGAAGCACGAACGCATCATGCTTCTGGGACGGATCAGGTAGAGACAGGTTTATCCCCATGCCTGCAGACTGTAATAGTCTTGGCAAACTCGTTCCCAGTGTCACGCTACAGTAGCAGCAACTGACAAATAAATTATGGGATCAACAACCTCGATTTGCTTGTATAGACAGTGGCATGCAGGGATATTGTTTATATGAGGCTCCTTATGAATGCAAAAAATGAATACAAACCAGTTTTGCTGCTAGTTAATTCACATGATATGAATCTGTTTGATTACTCTGGTTTTCTTTCAGGACACAGATGTATTGAACAACTAACTGAAAGTAAAGATTTGTCAAACTGAGTTTTGAATGCAATAAATACAGTTTTAAAGCAAATTGTTTAAGTTTTAAACTTCACATTTTTGAATACATTTTCCATTAAGTGAAATTACCTTTCAAACCAATGTATCTGATTACAACCTTAAATGTTAATTCTGAGCAATTTAAATTCAGTTTCTAATGGCCTATACAAATTCCACAATTATTTAAAACGTTTTCTGGCTCTTTCACATTTCTATGAACTATGTTGAAGTATTGAAATGCAATAGCATGCTTGAAAACATTCAAATACGATACAGAACTGCACAAATACAAGGGAACATGCAGAGACCAACACAGAAAAAAATATTAAGCCAGAAGATCAATAAAAAAAAGGACTTCTCCCCCCATCTGGTCAAACATGCTTGTTTAGCATTAAGTATATCCAGATGTTCATATTTACTGCAAAAACATGCTCTTAAAGCAGTGCAGTGGTTAAAAAAAAAACTAAATCTGACTCCTCACATACTATCCTCTTCTTTATTTGTCTATTCAAGTGTTCACAAGGTAACAGTATATTGAGCCGCATGGGAGGCTCCATTCTACACTATGATAATGATCTAAACCCTCAAGAGGTAAGATAATAGTAACAAAAACAACATCGTAAACCAGCCATCCCAGACTTAGCTGGTTTGTACGGAAGACGACCAGCAGGAGGTACAAAACAGTCCTGCCTTTCAAACATAAAATTAAGAAGTAAGCCCACAGCCAACACCTGTTTCCTGACAGCTGATTTAACGTAGAATATAAATGTTCTTTTTAGGGATGCACGATATTGGGATTTTGGCCGATATCCGATATGCCGATATTTTAATACTCTTGTAGCCGATAACCGATACCGATGTTAAAGCTGGACAAAAATAAGTAGTCATTGAAAATAGCAGTTTTATTATCCATTTCTGACACTTTGAAAAATAATATACTCAAATATATTATCATATGCTGATATCAAATAGATTTTTAAAAACGTGGTATCGATCTATTTTACTTTTAAGATCTCGTGAAATTTCATCGTTCTGTTACAAACTCTTTTGATATTTTGCAAATTCTTGTGAGATTTTGTTAGTAAAATAGATCCATATCGCGTCAATATATCAACATGTAAAAATATGGCAAAATTTCGTGAATTTTTGGGGGATTTCGTAGCATAACAATGACAAATAGCAATATTTCATTAGTAAAAGAGATTGATATGGTGTTTTTAAATGGCAATATATCAGCATATGAAGGTATTGTGATATTTTAATGTATCAATATTTTTTCCCTCGTCTTTTGAAGTTTTTAAGTCTGTAAAATAGAAGTTTTTGAGGGAGAAGAATAAGTAGTATTTTTTTTTTTTTTAGACTTTAGAAACTCAGAAGCTGATCAAATATCGGGTTAAATATCGGTGGGGTGGCCGATGTCCGATATTCAGTTTTAAGGCCGATACAGGCCGATACCGATAGGGGGCCGATTATATCGTGCATCCCTAGTTCTTTTGCTAATTTACTTTTAAACAGAACTTTTGTTATTGAAGATGAGGAGGATAGTAGTTATATGGTGGCAGCATGGGTCTGTATATTTGAAGCATCACATACGTTCTGCGGATGAGACGTGAAAGTTAAGCTTTAACAATTTATTTTCTAAAAGTATTAGCACGTCACTTATCATAGGCATATTTATCATATTCACCTGAGGTTTTCATTCTATTTATTTTCAAGTGATTGGCCATGATCGGCAACTGGTCAGTCATTAAGAAGGCCACCAAATTTGGGTCAGAGTCCGCAAAACGGGGGGACAAATCACCAAGAGGGAAGAGGAGATAGAATTCTGGGCTTAGACAGCAGCAGAAGGGACTCAGAACATAGGAAGAGAGAGGACCATAACTAGGACGAGTGGGGCCTGCCGTGGCCCCCTCTGGAGCTGAGGCACCACAGCGGTAGATCAGAGCAGTCTGCTTGTCAGACAGCACAGCAGAAAGCACCTCATACAACTAAGCTGGGTAGACTAATCTTCTCTAAAGGATCAGACAGCTTTAGGAGGTTCCCTGTAAAAGCATGTGGAGTAGAAATGAGTACTGAGAGTTGATATGCAAGGAAGAAAAGGTTTTATTTTACTCTGCAGAGGAGAGCGACACGAAACAGCTGAATACAGCTCTCAGTGTGACTCTGAGGCTAGAGCATCCTACCCCTGCATATAAGAAGATTCCACACAAACACACACACATTAACATTAGGGGTGTAAATCACATCCATCATGGCAATTCGATTCAGTATTGATTTCCAACGATTAGATTATTTTCGATACTCAAGAATACACCACGATACGATTTGATTCGATTACATTTTTTTTTTTTTTGTACACCTTACAGGCTAAACAAAGTTTCAAGTTTGAAATAAATCAATGAAAGCTGTAATATTGTTATGCATTTTTTTTTTAGAAACAACAGCAAATAACAGAAGTAGAAAAGTTGCATCAAAAAATACTGCAAAAGTACTGCACATAATCAGTGCAATACCTCAAATAGTAAAAAAAAAAAAAAAAAAAAGCAAACAGTGCTTATGACCGAAATTGTGGAAAGCAACTCGTAAAGTTCGAACCGCTAGAAGAGCGAGGTGCGCGACAACACTGGGACCCTTTTTCCACCTGGATCTCCGCCCTTTTTGGCCCTCATGTCTCTCCGTCGTCGGCCTAAACTTGCCCCCACTTCCTCGCCGCCTCGGCCGTATCTAGACCCACAGTGTGTAGCTCAGACCACGCTTCAATATTGAGCATAATTTAAAAATGTCTGTGTCAAGCTTACTGTAACACACTGCTGTAAGAGTATAACCAGGAAGCGAGGTAGGAGGGCAAAATAGGTTTAGCGCCACCGCAGCACAGGAGGGAGAATTACGCCCAGGAGCAAATGGATAAAAATAGACCGGAGGAAAAAAAAAAACATGAATCGATACTCTTGCGGACGTGTCGATGTATCGGATCGTCGACTGTTGGATCGATGCATCGATACAAAACGATTATTATTTACACCCCTACTTAACATTCCCCAAGAGACCTCCCTTTCAACCCTCCTTTCTTTCCTTTCATCTCAGCAAAGCTAATCACTCCTATTCAGGAAGAGACAAAAGGCAGACTTTAACATTTTATCTCACAAACAGGCCAAGGAAAACATATCATTCCACAAGTACTAAAAATCAAGGACACTGACCTCTTCCACCAAAAAAGCTTCACGTAGCTACTTTTTAGGCTCTTTCAGTCCTCAGTAAGCAAAATCAAGCAATGTGTTAGACTACAATAAAAGAACAGATGAGCATGCAGTTACAGCAAGCAAAAAGTACCTGATGTGGTGAAAAGCAGCTTGAGATCTAAAAGTATCAAGGATTGGACTGAAATACAAAAAGATTTGCAAACCTTATTTGTTTCTGACAGCATGATTGAAATAGATTGAACAAGACAACAAAGTAAAGTAGAGTAGCTGTTTAAACCTGCCACTAATCTGTCAATTACAGGTGGACTGTTTTTAAATACAAGATTGGTACCTATTACATTTTGCCGAAGGAATGCCACACAAGTTATTTTTAGCTTTTGTCAACGGGCAATTATCAACTGTCTCTAGATGTTGGAGCAAATTCTCCAAAGACAATGTCTCAATGCAATCAGACAGGTTTCTGTAGACGGAAAACTTTAATCAATTTGTTTCTATGATTTGATTAAAAGAAGTTTGTAAAGTGCCATGAGATGGCATGTGTGGAGAATTGGGAAAATAAATATTAACAACTGAGTGTTGGCCTAGTGGATTAGAGTGTTCACTCATGAGTTATTAAACTAAATAAAAAGAATCTTTCAATCTCCTTTGATGCTGAATACCAAATAAATATGCATAAAAAAAACACACAAAAGATTTTTTTTTTTTTTAACATTTAAATTTTTCAGTCAGGAGTATTGTACTTACTTATCTAATTGATAAGCAAAGTGATTATTGAGTAACTAATCAAAAGTAAAATATAAAAGACAACATTTATTTACTCAATAATAACTGGTCAGGCTTACCGGCCTCCTCTCGTATCGTCTCCTCTGTAGGTAAGAGTGTACTGCCTGTATGACATTTCCAAAGGCAGAAATCACCAAAAAACAGGCCATGATGGGGTTCCCTGGGTTTGGAAAGACCAGACAACTTAACATGAATGAATCAGGTTACATATCAACCAATATTTACAAATGAAATGTACCAAAACATTTGAAATCTAACAACAAAAAAAAACACGTACATATTTTTTTTTCTTCAGTCCTCGATTCTGGATTACTTGTTTCTGTGAAAGAAATGGTTTTATATTATTAGGCAAACCACACTCTATAAATATACAGAACATCACGAACCATTTCCGTTTCTATTAAGTAATTTTTTCACATTAATAACAACAGGCAAAAAAAACATTTTGTAAAACCAAAAATCAAACTTTGAAAAAAGTTAAATCAAACTAAAATGCTGAGTTACTTTGCTGTTTTTCTTTTTTTCCAAATGTATTTTTAATATTTTAGTTTTTAATACATGACTACGGATTTTACATTTTCAAATATTTTTCCTAAATTTATTTTTTCTAGATTGAATTTCAAGAATTAAATTCTTTTCAAATGAATTTTGGAAACCATCTTTTTTTTTTCCTGGACTGAGGAGCAAACACGTGAATCTTTTGGAGTGCATGGACACTTGCAACCTACTTGTGTGATCAATGTGAGCATCATGAGCAAGTTTTGCTATGGGGCTTAAAATGAAGACAATATAAATCTGTAAAGTATAATTTATAAAATCAGATAAAAAACTAAATGTGGTATTTGCATATAACAATAGTGGAACAAAAATCACTCCATGTTTTCTGTAAAAACCGACATTATTATGTTTTAGAATAAGTCACCAAAATGGAGAGAGAAGATTTTGATCCTGTATTTTCAGAAAGATTTTATTTAAACCAGAGGTTACTTCTAGGCCCTAGGATTTTTAAAACAAAAAAGATGACAAATATATTTCAAAGTTTTAACCTAATAAGATTAACATAACATTTTTAGATTTAAAACTAAAGTATGTGCGTGTGAACATTATACAAAATTATTTCTAATTATTGTAATAATCATTTTTAATAAGCAGAGAAAATAATATTCTATGATATATTTTCCCTAACATTAGATTATATTTCAAAATGAATATTTTGCAGCTAAGCATGATAAATGTTTTTTATAACTAATCTTCTTAATAACTTTCAGGATTACTTTAAAAGAGTCCCCCCCCCCCCCCCCCAAAAGATCGGATAGTGCAGTTAAAAATGTTAAAGAATCTGTTTCTATTTCTCTCTTTGTGTCGTTGAGCAGTGCGGCAGAGTGCAAAAGTTTAGCTTGTTGCCCTTCACAGGTTGATGATTTTTTTGATGGGGTTGCTAGTTCACTACATACTGCCTTAGACAACGCAGCCCCTTTGAAAATGAAAAACGTTAAAAATAGAAAGCTAGCTCCTTGGTTTAATGCAGAGCTGTGCACTTTGAAGCAAAATGCTAGAAATCTGGAGAGAACATGGAGCTCTACAGGCCTATGGGAATCCTACCTGGTCTAGAAAAATAGATAACTGCTGTATAAGAGGACCCTTTGTAAAGCAAGAGCTGTATATTTCTCCTCAGAGGAGAATAATAATAATCATAGATTTCTTTTTAACACAGTTGCCAAACTCACCCAGAGCCATAGCTCTGTTGAAACTTTCATCCCACCTGCTCTTAGCAGTAATAATGTAATAGGATTCTTTTATGGGATATGCTCCCAATTAGTAGAATTATTAGACAGTATGGGATTAATTTTCACTGTCGTGCTGATGATACCCAGCTATATCTGTCTATAAATCCAGATGAAGCTAACCCATTATATAAATTACAGGCATGTCTTGAAGACATAAACCTGAATGACTCTTAACTCTCTCCTTCTGAATGCAGACAAAACAGAAGTTATAGTCTTTGGACAAGAGTCTTTGAAAAATAAGCTGATTAGCCAGTCACTTCATTTGGATGGGATTAAACTGATTTCAGATAATAAAGTGAAAAATCTTGGTGTTGTTTGTGATCAGGACCTGTCATTTAAATCCCATATCAAAGAGGTTTCTAGAATTTCCTTCTTTCATCTGCGGAATATTGCAAAAATTAGAAATATCCTGTCCAAGGGTGATGCTGAGAAACTAGTCCATGGATTTGTTACTTCAAGGCTGGACTATTGTAATTCTTTACTATCAGGAAGTCCACAAACCGTAGTTAAAAGCCTTCAGCTGATCCAAAATGCTGCAGCCAGAGTTCTGATTAAAATTAAAAAGAGAGATCATATCTCTCCTATTCTAGCTTCTCTTCATTGGCTTCCTGTTAAGTCCAGAATAGAAAGCCTTAAATGGCCAAGCTCCATCTTATATCAGAGATCTGATTGTTCCTTATATTCCTGACAGAGCACTTCGCTCTCAATCTGCAGGTGTACTGGTGGTTCCTAGAATTTCTAAAAGTAGAATGGGAGGCAGATCTTTTAGTTATCAGGCACCTCTCCTGTGGAACCAACCAGTTTTAGTCCATGAGGCAGACACCCTGTCTACTTTTAAGGGTAGTCTTTAAACTTTCCTTTTTGATAAAGCTTATAGTTATTAGTGAAAGCAACATTGATGGAAGACATTGATGTAAGCAGAATTGAAATGCTTACAAACCATTACTTCATAATTTCTATGTGGGAAGCTATCATATAAAGTGCATTATCTTACCACAAGAAATTTCATTGCAAGCTAAACAAGTGGGTTCTTTAGTTTCTGTTTGAATTGATCCTGCCCCTTGTTTTGGTCCTGCCGTAGTTGCTAAAGGTGTTGTAGCTGTTGAGGATTTTGTTGATGGAGACGCAGTTGAAGATTTTTTCAAATTAGCTGATGCAGCTGTAGAAGATTTTGTTACTTTAGTTGATGAAGATGTTGAAGATTTTGTTGATTTAACTGATGGAGATGTTGTGATAGTCGTTGAAGATTTTTCCCATATAGCTGATGGAGATTTTGTTGTTGGAGATTTTGTCAGATAAGTTAATAAAGATGTTGAAGATTTTGCCGATTTAGTTGAAAGAGATGTTATCACAGTAGGTGAAGATTTTGTCGATTTAGCTGAAGAAGATGTTGTCGATTTGGTGGATGAAGATGTTATTGAAGATTTTGTCGGTTTAGTTGATGGAGATGTTATTGAAGATTTTGTCGATTTAGTTGATTTATTTGATGAAGATGTTGTCGATTTGGTGGATGAAGATGTTATTGAAGATTTTGTCGGTTTAGTTGATGGAGATGTTATTGAAGATTTTGTCGATTTAGTTGATTTATTTGATGAAGATGTTGTCGATTTGGTGGATGAAGATGTTATTGAAGATTTTGTTGGTTTAGTTGATGGAGATGTTATTGAAGATTTTGTCGATTTAGTTGATGGAGATGTTATTGAAGATTTTGTCGATTTAGTTGATGGAGATGGTATTGAAGATTTTGTCGATTTAGTTGATGGAGATGTTATTGAAGATTTTGTCGGTTTAGTTGATGGAGATGTTATTGAAGATTTTGTCGATTTAGTTGATGGAGATGTTATTGAAGATTTTGTCGATTTAGTTGATGGAGATGTTATTGAAGATTTTGTCGATTTAGTTGATGGAGATGGTATTGAAGATTTTGTCGATTTAGTTGATGGAGATGTTATTGAAGATTTTGTCGATTTAGTTGATGGAGATGTTATTGAAGATTTTGTCGATTTAGTTGATGGAGATGTTGTCGTAGTCGATGAAGGCGTTGTCCAAGTAGTCGGTGAAAATTCTGTTGATGTACCTGGTGTAGACTTTGTTGGAGTTGTTGAAGACACTGTTGTTTCTGGAGTTGTTGGATCTAAAATCACAAAGATTTCAGTAAGTTCCTGATTACTGGATCCACAGACATTGATATAAACCGTCTTAAAGTAAAGGTACAATAAAGCACATAAAGACTGGTCAGGACTGGTTGATGCAGTTCACATCAAAGCTTTAACAAAGCCTTATGCTATGTTTACACTGCAAGCAAGAAGAGCAGCAAAAACGTGTGCGCTGCTTAACTTTTGATGCTTGTACAAGTTTAGTTCTGACGAGTGGCTGAAGCAATTTTGCTGCTCCGGCTTTGCGGTGGAAAATTGGGTCTGATGTGGAAAAGTGGGTCTGATGCGCGTTGGGCAGAGCTACCCTATCCTTTCTTTGCCTGTAACAACGGCAGCTATATTTGCTTTGGCCAGTGGGTAAAAAGTAGTTTTAATATGTTTTCAGTGAGAAAGTCCACCTGAAAACTTTATCTGTGCAGTCAGTTCATCCAGATTACCATCCTGCCTTCAAATATTATTTTGCTGTCTAAGCCACTTAGACCCCCACATACCGGTGGTGCGCTGTCAGTAGGAATCCCGTTCAACAGCAGCCTCTGGCCCGGTTTGCGGCGGCGGCTGGAAGGCATTTTTCATGTATGTAATCCAAACTGCAGGCACCAGAATAATAAAAGCGAACATGTTTTGCCGGCAGATTTCGGCATTTTAAGTTAATTTAGGCGTTAAGCGGCAAAAGTTAATTTTTTCCATCTCCAGCAGCTGCTTTGCAGCACGTCCTGTGCGTCAGATTCTCAGAAGGTCACAACTGCTCAGACGCGCTGCTCCTGCTGCTGACCTTTTGCTGTGCCCTAATGTGCGTCAACCATTGACTTTGCATGTGAACTAGCTGCTCCTGATGCCTTTGCTGTTTTAGGTGTGAATGTAGCATTAGTAGTTTTCCAGCCCCATCATTAAAAATTATACAATATATACTGGTGCTTGTAAATAATTATAACTCACATATAATAATATTATAAAAATGTTTATTAATTTCAGTAATAACATTCATAAAGTGAAACTTGTGTTTTACATTAGTAGCCATTTAAAATTTCCCCACTTTCCTTCATCGGCCCTTGAATGTTCCTTGGCATGTCCCCTACAATTCCTTTTTAAACATCAATCTTTGTACCAAAATATTCTTTCTGTCATGATTTATGGACATTAAGATCTAATTAAGATCCTGGTCAGACCCTGTAATTCAGAGAAAGGTCAGATTTAAAAAATGCATGCCCAGTGGAAGGCCAGTGGCTAGAAGTTAGATGGGATTTTGCTGGGAGTCGCAGGGGAGTAGGCTGCCATTCAGCTGGCGTTTGACAGGGAAGGGCCATTTTGAATGGCTGTAACTGTATATTTATTAATTCCCCACACACTGATATAGTTTGTGTTTATTTCTTTTAATTTTAATAATTATAAGTGACAAACTAATGAAAACCCCCCATTAAATATCTCAACAAAATTTCAGCCAACTGAAAAGTATGGGCATGTACAGCACTCACTACTCAGTCTGGGCTCCTCCAGAAAAAGAAAAAAAACAGGCATATGTCCATCCAGTTATGTCTGTTGAATTTCAAAATGGCTTCTTTTAAGAACAGCATCATCTGATTTTGCCAAAATGGTGAAGAGCCTCCATTTCCTGAAGCTAAGCTAAAACACTAAGTGTTGTCTTGACCTCATCAAAAAGTAAGGGCCAGACCTGTGATGTCTGGGAACCAAAATCTGCTCTGAGTAGAAGAGACCTTCCTTAGTCTTCGGAAAGAACTCTAGTCCCCATAGTGCCGTTCCTAACAGCTCATCCATGGGTTCAAGTTGTCCAAGTGCTGTTCTTGGGGTTTCAGTTTGAGTGCATCAGCCAACTGGAAAGGTCTCCCGAGCTCCCTCCTGGGTTCCTCTATCAACATAATCACTCCCTCTCGGATTCATCTTTCTACTGGAGGGGTCTCCAAAATTCCTCTGTAAATGGGCACCCAGTCAGTCCATAAACTTTATGAGCATTCCACCAGAGTCCTTTCTAGCCACAGCCAAGGTGTTGAGGGGATCTGTTTTGGTGGCCTTAGGATTGTGTCTCTGTTATTTTTTAGATGATTTGGTTCTATTGGCTTCATCAGATTGTGATCTACAGCTCTCATTGGAGTGGTTCACAGCCGAGTGTGAAGTGGCTGGGATGATGCTCAGTGCCTCCAAAAATCATGGTCTTGAGCCAGAAAAGGGTAGAGTGCCTTCTCCAAGTTGGGGAGGATGCACTGCCCCTCGTGGAGGAGTTTAAGTGTCTTGGGGTCTTTTTCACATCTGAAGGGAATAAGGAGCAGGAGATCGAAAGGCACATTGGTGCGGCGTCTGCTGTGAAGCGTGCACTTTTATAGTGAAATTAAAGCTGAGCCAGAAAGCAAAGCTATCGATTTACGTGTCAATCTACATTCCCACCCTTATCTATGATCATAAGCAAGCGGTCCCGGATGCAAGTGGCTGAAATTAGTTTTCTCCGTAGTGTGTGAAGAGCTCAGTCATCTGGGGAGGACTCAGAGTAGAGCCGCTGCTCCTCTGCATCGAGAGAAGCCAGTTGAGGTGGCTCGGGCATCTGGTTAGGATGCCTCCTGGACTTCTCCCTGTTGAAGTGTTCCAGACATGTCCCACCATGAGGAGGCCAAGGGCGAGACCCAGGACACACTGGAGGGACTATATTTCTGGCCTGGGAACGCCTTAGGATTTAGCGCCCTTGGAGGAGCTGGCCCAAGTGGCTGGGGAGAGGGACCTCTGGGCCTCCCTACTGAACCCGCTACCCCCGCGACCTGACCGCGGATAAGCTGAAGAAGATGGGTGGATGGATGGATGGATGGATGGACATGTAATACAAATGTGCCCTATGCTTATGCCATCCAACAGCATTGACCAAAGATGGACTTCTATTGAGCTGTAGAAATATCTAAACAATCAGCACCTAAACTCTAGTCTGAGGTGTAAGCAAAGTTTGTAAATAGGTCTGTAGTTACTTTTATAATACATTGCTCACAAAAAAGTGAACATGTAAACAAAAAATTGTACTTGAGTCAAATCACACTTTACTAAAAACTGTCCACTTAGGAAGCAACACTGATTGACAATCAATTTTACATGCTGTGTTGCAAATGGAATAGACAGCAGATGGAAATGATTAGCAATAAGGAAGACAGACTCAGTTACGCAGTGGCCCTGCAGGGGGCCACTTCTAAGCACCTATGCATTGTTGTTGATGTTTGAGTTACTTTTGAATATTGATGGTGCTTTCACCCTCATGGTAGCATGAGAAGGACTCTACAACTCATACAAGTTGCTCAGGCAGTGAAGCTCATCCAGTGTATGATGTGTGGCTTAAAACATAATAAACAGGTTTGTGGGGTCGCCATTCATCATGTTTACCTCAACACATACTATGGGAACATAAAGCATAGGAAGAAAAATACCAAAAGGTGGAAAAGTGCAAAAGTCATTGGAAAAATTAGGTGTAATATACAGTTTATGTCATAAAAAACACAACTCTAGAATTGCTTAAAAACACTAGATGGAATAAGTAAGGCCCAAGTAAAGAAGGCTTATTTGATATGAGCCATACCAAAATGTAAAAAAATATTTCTGAAAGTGGGGAGATACGGATTAGAAAATATTCATGTTACTTTGAATGAAGAGGTTTGAAATTTCATGTGTTTACGTTCAGATATAGTTAACATTTTGTTCTCTTAAATACACAACATAAAACACTGAGGTGAATCAACAACCTAAAACTTACCAAGTGGCAAATCGTTCCATAGCTTTATCACCTTATTAATTTCATCACCTAAAAGATACAATAAAATGAGTTATATTATTGTGTCCAATATTCAAATAAAAGAAAATGATGAAGTACTAAAATACTAATACATACATCTACATATTGAATATATGTAATGAGATACACAAATACAACTCACCGAAGTTCTGACATCCTAAAACCTCTGAAAGTCAGAAATATGAATATTAGTGATTTTTCAAGCGATTACAATAAAATTAATTAATTTCTTATCCCATTAAGCAATTAATAGAATAATAATAAGAGATTAACTCCAAAACAGACTCTTTCCCTGTGTAATTAGCATATATAGGCAGATGTGTTTTACTTTGTAGCTGCATCTCATGTCCTGTCAGACTGTTGGGGGATATTCTGTTCTTTAGTGTTTTGGAAACATAATCACTGTTATGTTCAATTTTTTTTCTTCCAAAATTGTACAAACATCTATAGCTTTAGCACATCATTATTCCAAAAAAAGCTGCTAAATTCCTCATTTTCATATCAATGATACATTTAACAAAATCACAACACATCCGAATGCAAAATATAAAATAAGCCTCATTACATTTAGGAAATTAAAATCCTTCTAATTTGTTGCAGCAAAAGTGAAAAGATTTAGAATCTCTCATGAGCCATCTATAAAATTGGCCTCTGAGGAAAAGCTGCATGAATGGCAAACAGAGTCCTCCTATATGGCGTCACATCTATTTCAAAACGCCCACAGACAGAATAAACATACTCGCATGGATTTTAAACTACTTCTGTGCATGATCTATCTACCACTGTATAACAAAATCAAACATGCGCGAGAAACTGCCACTTTGAGAGAAGAAAATTGCTCTCCGCACGCCAGTTCCTGTTTGGGAGGAGAAAAGCCTCTTCTGTAAGCCTCCTCCAGATTCGGCCTTACAGTCAAGATTGCATAGGAATTAGTGTCAGGAAGCCTTTGACTGACTCGTCATCCATAAGTGAAGACGACGGCTGGTGGCGAAACAGTATGTGGGATAACTGGAATTCACAACCAGTCAGTCAAAGGCTTCCTTACACTACTTCCCGTGTGATCATTTCGGCAAGGCCCAATCAGGAGGAGGCTTACAG